>CAUYQG010129902.1:0-21168 GCA_963574415.1 Tarsius wallacei
ATTGAAGACCAGCCTAAGTACTATTTTTAAATTGCTTTATTTATTTATTTATTTTTTTGAGTTGGAGTCTCACTCTGTCACCCAGACTGGAGTGCAGTGGCCACTCCCGGCCACCGCAGCCTCGACCTGCTGGGATCCAGCCATCCTTCCGCCTCAGCCTTCTGAGTAGCTGGAACTACAGGCGCGCGCTACCATGCCCGGCTAATTTTTGATTCATTGTAGAGATGAGGTCTTGCCAAGTTGCCCAGGCGGGTCTCAAACCCGCAGGCTCAGGCAAGCCACTCACCTCAGCCTCCCAAGGTGCGGGACTACAGGCTGAGCCACTGAGCCCAGCTTAAATTACTTTATTTATTGTTTAGGACTTTTTTTTAGAACTTACTCTAGTGAACTTTTTCTGTTCAAAAGTGAAGTTTATTTTATTTATTTATTTATTTATTATTGAGTAGGGCTCTCATTTTGTCACCTAGGGTTGGAGTGCAGTGGCATACTCATGGCCACCGCAGCCTCGACCTGCTAGGCTCAGGGGATCCTTCTGCCTCAGCCTCCCAAGTAGCTGGAACTACAGGCGTGTTCCACCATGCCCTGTTAAGTTTTTGATTTATTGTAGAGACGAGGTCTCTCCAAGTTGCCCAGGTTGGTCTTAAACCCTCAAACCCAATCCTCTTGCCTTGGCCTCCCAAAGTGCTGGGATTATATAGGCTTTTTTTCCACAATGTAGATGCTAGGAGCTTCTTGGCAACCAGTATTTTTTTTTTTTTTTTTAGAAATGCTTTATAAAGTAATGGGTCAGTTTGAAATCATTAGGTATTCTCCCTGGAAGTCAAAGACCACATTCAAAGCAAATTATACGCATGCTTCCTAAAAGTGTTAATGTGTTAATCTGTTGGTTCTCTGATCTAGGCAAAGTGCCATAGTATTCCACATGAGCAAAATACCATGGTTTTTGAAGATTTCATGTAAATATCACCCACTGTGTTATACACATTTCCAAGTGTTACACTTCCTCATTAAAGTCAACAAGCTGGAACTGGCGTTGGGATCCGCAGAATAATTTCACTTCAAATTACAACCCCATCTCCATCGAATAAGAAAGAGTGAGCTGCTTAGGCCATTAATTCCTTCACTCTAGTACACACTGTGATGCTGCATTATAACAATGAAAATGTTACTTGTGAGATATGTTTTTTCTGCTTTTCCCTTGGGAAATATTTCTGGGCTTCACCGATAGTGCTGTTGAATATTAAGTAAAAGGGAGAAGTCATCTGTTAGCCAGGGAGAGTGTATGGTGCATGGGGAAGAGGATGAGGCAGAAACAGAGACAGAGAATGAGGTGAAAAGCCACTTTGGTTATTGGGTCCAGAGAAGGCTCCATACCCAAGAAAGGCTGTGAGGTGGACAATGGGTTTCTCAGTACCCTCCCGAATTCGTGGGTCAGTGTCTTATGTTACTGCACTTTTACAAACGTGACTTTCACTCCTCAAAATGAAGTTGACTTTCTGCCCTTTGCCAAAATCAGAAGATTCTCAAGCATTTGGACTTTTAGAATCTATCCAATTAATCTTCCCAGTTATAAATAAATGACTGTAGTTGAATGTGTTCAGGGTTTTTTGTTGTTGTTGTTCTTTCTCTTTGTGTGTCTTTCTTTTCCTTTTTCTTTTGTAAGACCTTCCTTTTTATTTCGTTCAGCAACCCGCCTCTTAAAAATAATAGTGATCATTCATGCACAATTCAGTTTTAAAAGTTTTCAGAGGAGCACGATACTACATGTTACATGCGAGCGTTAACAAGTGAGCTGTAGGGTAGGTATTTAGACATGCCCATGTGTCCGTTCTTGGTCAAGTATTCACTTTGGCTTCAGATGTACTGTAATACTCTGTAATCTGAACTTTGTAAAGTATGGGCCAGTTTGAAAGCACTCTCTAGCAGATGCTTTATATGAATGATCTTGAAGGTTGACTCTGTCTTAATCATCCACCTTATATTTAATGTAAGTGTTGAGGGGTGACCTGGTGATATGAATTAAAGTTTTTTAGAAGCTATTGAATAATTAGTGCCAACAGTTTACATACTGGTGCGTCCAGGTTTTCCTAACTATATGGGAGGGAATTTCCAAAGGCTTGAATTTATTTATAAGAAATTATATATTTATTCTTTCATATATAAAATTCAGTCATCTTCAAAGTACTCTCTATTTGATGAATACACCTATTGAGACCCCTTTTCTGGGGCTGAAAACAGTTTTTGAACTCGTCAGTTTTGATGCCTTCTAGTCCTTTTTTTTTTTAACCTCTTCCACATTGGCAAAATGTTTTTCTTTGAGGACTTTTTTATCCAAGGAAACTAAAAAAAAAAAGTTATTCAAGTCATGATCAGGGGAATCAGGAGGGTGGGGCACAGGGGTCATGCCACTTTTGGTAAAAAACTGCTGAACACAGCATGGTGTGGGCAGGTGCATTGTCATGGTAGGAGAACCAGTCACCTGTTTGCTACAATGCGAGTTGTTTCTTCCACAAATTGTGATGCAACCTTCTCAAAACTTCTGGGATAAAAACTTTGGTTGACTGATTCGGAGGAACAAAATTTCAGTGTACTGTAAGAGACCTGCCCTCCAAAAGATAATTCCAGTTTTTTTGGCGTCCCACCTTGTATTTGCTCCACATCGATGACTGATTATGTTTATTTAGTATAACTTTCAATTGTTATGTTTTGTTCTGACTATTAAAATCAACATACTTTGAAGAAAATTTGAAAAATGCTTCAAAGCAAATAAAATCATTCATAATTCCAACATTCAGAAACAATACCCTTTAACATTTTGTTTTTCCTTTCATCATTTGTTTTATACATGTTACATTGGCAGCCAAATTAAAGTCTCAAACTTATACATGGCTTTGTCTCTTTTTTGTTGTTGCTGTTAGCATCATATGGTGAACATTTAGACATTCAAGACTCTTCAAAAACATGACTTTTGAAGGTTGTTCAGGAAATGAAGGTTTGCACTGTGCTTCAGTTTGTCAATCTAAAGCATTAAGCATTAGGTGATTCAAGTCTCTCACTCTTAGTAACAATGCTGGAATAAAATTCTGTTCTTTTTGAGTTCCTCAAGCCTGGGGACAGGGGGATACTGTTTCAAAAGAAAAAGAAGAGAAAAGTAAAAAGAGGGGCATAATATCAGGCAGCGCAATTTGAGAACATACTCACAGATACTGGTATGTGCACTCACACTGATTATCTCATATAATCGCCCACAGCATCCCTCTGAGGCAAGACCATCATTAACCTCATCTGAAAATAAGGAAAAGAAGCCCAGAGAAATTAGAAAGCTTATCCCTGCCCACACAGCTAAAGCATGCTAAGCTCCACCAGTCATGCATCCTCTTCATTCCAGGTACAATTTAAGATGATTTGTATGGGTTGTTGACTAATGTCTTTGTACTCCAGAAGACAATAAATTCAATAAGGTTACTATATTCCCAACTTCTTACACAGTGCCAGGAACAGTTTAAATAGCTACTAAGTATTTGTTGAATGAATGTATTTTTGTTTGGTTTGGTCATTTAGGCCAGTATTTATTGAGGCAGTGTTTTCATTGATCTCTAACTGTCAGAAAGGAATTTTATAAGTACATATTAGCATATGATCTTTTAATTAGAGTTCTCTATTTCTCACTCAACCATCACTGTCTAACTTATGCTAGGGAGTCTGTGCATGCTGGTGTTGAAACAACTGGTCTTGCAGAGACATTACTATTAGCTACACACCCTCTCTGGCCATGGAGGATGTTATTTCAGTCCCAGCAGTCCTAATATCTGGTTAGTGATATAGCACATTGCTGTATATAATCCTGAAACAATATATTTTGTCATTTAAAAAAAAGTTCTGCAACAAGTTTTCCTTTTGGCCCAGTGGCAATGTTATGTCATTCTCCAGGAATGTTTCTTTTGTATCCAAAGGCAAATTTAGCTCAGAGAAATGTTATCAGCAGTTCACCAAGAGGTTTAATTGTATGCTTTGAATGGCAGAGGAGGGGAAACCCTAAAAATTCAGTTTAAATCTATTAAGCTGAGCATCTCAAGCTTGGTTGGCTGCCAAAGTACACCATGATAAGATTTTCAAAAGCTAATAATGGAGGAGATTAAAAATTGGTGTCCATTACAGATTTGTGAAAAGCTATTTCTTTTCATTAAGACTTAACAGCTGAACTGAATAAAAATATTCACCCTTCATTTTTTTTTTTTCATTTAACTATAATTGTCATTTTGGCCCGTGGGCCCAATTCTCTATGTGTTGTTTTGGCACCATTTCTTCATCAAATAATATAGTGAAAATTCTAAGCAACAGAGGCCATGTAAGATCCTTAATTTCAATATGGAAAACAATGGACAGGAAAGGGAAACAGGACACTAAACAAACTATGCTTAAAGTTACAAATTGTTTGTGAGTTGCAGTTTTTCGTTACGAAAATCAGATGGTGTTGCTGCTTAACTATTCATCGACAAACCCCTGAGGGATTATTTCTCTATCTGTAGCCAACCAGATGAACGAAGGCTTGCACAGTTGTGTAAGTGGTTTAGGCACAAACATTTTGCAAAAATTTACAATTAATTTGGGTGAATTTTGCTTCCTTTGGCACTTTTCTATTTGTCTCTTAAAAACTAGAGTATAATCCAATTAAAGAAGTTTTAGAATTTAACCATATTCTCTGAATTGTGAATCATTTTCTAGGAAACAGTCATGGCACACAAATTCATTGAATTCGAGTGCTCTGGGAGGCATCACGGGCTTGAAATAAGAAGACCTGTGGTCTATTTCTTGTACTGAAAATTCTCGGGGGCAATCTGGGGTTAGTTACTTTCATCTCTTGTTTCTCAGTGTGGTGTTGAATCCCTAAACTGCCTTCCTGAACGTGCTGAGTTGCAGCAATAAGTGTTCATAGCATCCAATTTTTTTCCACCAGGGAGTTATGATATCAGCCCTTCTCCCAGGACTGCCATTGCTGCTATGGAAAGCCTTTTTTTAACACTGTATTTTAAACCCATAATTATTTTCCTCATTCAAGTGAATAAAATGTATATTTCACTACAGTTCCAGTAAAGCCGCAAAGAACCTTGATTTTAATTAGCCTGTAAAACGTGTCTCATGTAAATGTGTGATGTCCATTGAATCTGATAAAATGTTTTAAATAGGGCAAACCCCTCGAGTCCCCTCTCAGTATGGGAGCTTTTCTGTCCTCTCAATAAATCTTGCTTTCTAAAAAAAAAATATATACTTTAAATAACTCTCAGAGACCAAGAGCTAAATAACGAAATAACTTATAGACACCTCTATCATTTCTGGGACTCCAGCTTGAGAATGACCGAGAGTGATAGAAAAAAATGAGCCTTTGTTAAGGAGTGCAGAGAGTTTCTTTAAATTCTCAATTCTGCTGCCTGGGCAACTTGGCGAGACCTCATCAATAAATCAAAAAATCAGCCAGGCGTGGTAGCACGCGCCTGTAGTTCCAGCTACTTGGAAGGCTGAAGCGGAAGGATCGCTGGAGCACAGCAGGTCGAGGCTGTGGTGGCCGGGAGCGGCCACTGCACTCCAGTCTGGGTGATGGAGTGAGACTCCAACTCAAGAAAAAAAAAAAAAAAAAAAATCTCAATTCTGCATATAAATGCTTTTAAAATCACCTCCTCCATCCATAAAGGTAAGGGAAAATTGTCACTACGATGCAAACTCCTTTCTTGGGGGGATTCCTCATTTACTTTTGTAACCAAGGGACATGCAGAGTATTTGGTGTAGAGTTGGCCCTTTCATAATGGCAAAAGCAATGTTGAGGAGTAAGGGGGTTAGAAGAGTGTCAGACCACGAAGGTGGAGTAGTCAGTCACAGGGCGAGTTATCAGAAGTGTTGCCTGCTCCCCCCCCACGCCAACACCTGTGACAAGGACCACCACCAGATCTGCCGGGGGCTGGCCAAGGAATCACGAGATCTTTCTGTAACGTATATGGTGTCAAAGACTTTTTCCTCAGCACTCTGATGTTGTTGAAATGACTCTTAAGTTCATTTGACCTGGGATTAAATTTGAATCCACCACTTATCAGTTATATGAATTTTGATGAGTTAGTTAAGCTATCTCTGTCCTCAGTTTCCCAGCTGTCAAATGGGAATAACTACCACCTCACATAGTGAGATGATGAGTGTTACAAGCTCATCACATCATGGACATATCACATCTCTTCCTCACTCTTACCAATAAATTATACAGAACAGGTCAGGCTGTTAGGCCCTTCTCTCTGGACTCTAAGGTGAAACTAATACCTACTAAACTAATGGTGAAGGTTTTGGCATCCTACTTAATGTTGCTGTGAAAAACTAAGTCTCCAAATAACTAAAACAAGTTCTATTGAATGATCAAGATTTTTTTTTTAAGGCTCGTTTGGCAGGTGTCTGGATCTGTTCAGACCTTGAAAGAGTTCATGATCATCGCCATTTCTGCACAAGAACATTGGGCCACCATCATCCCCATCCCTGCATGGGTTATTTTTCAAGGTAAAGAGAGATTTGCTACATGCTGGGCTAAGGTATGGCTAGAACATGTTTCTCTGACTAGCAATGCTTCTTAGAACATTTTCTCATCAAAGGGCCAACGAATAGGGAGCAGGCACCTATTCGACAAACCTTCCATTCACAAAGCTGAGGAGTGGACATGTTACTACAATGCTGGTTAGATGCCAGGCAAACAGCAACAAAAAATAAACACAAGGTTTCTGTGGCAATCAAGCTCTGTCTGGCAGGCATATGCTCGACACAGAAACAACTGTCCTCCCTGTCCCTTCCACAGAGGGAGTAGTTTGAATGCCACGAGCTCTGCAGAAACTTCCCGGACTCAGAAAAGGAAAAGAATGCGGACTGCAAAGAACACGTTTCCAACAAGCTGAGCAAACATGGCTTTGACGTCAGGGAGGGAGTCTACACACGGTAACAAAGGAGACGTGCACACATGGGGGTTTTGTGGTACCTGGGCCACTGCCCAGAGCACTAAATCCTAGAGTTGAGAATCCCTTTGAAGACCCTTCACAACGCCTGGGAATTTCAAAGAATATCCTCATAACTCAGGAAGCCCTCCAAATGTCATTTTACCTTGTTCTGCCTCCCTGTTGTGCTGGCTGTCCCCAGTGACAGCCGCAGCCCAGCCATGGCCTGGGGGTGGGGAGTGGGGTGCAGCAGATGTGCACATCTGGATCACCTGCTGCTAGCCCATCAGGCCCCAGCTTCCCTGTGGCTTTGGTTTCCACGGGACATTTCTGGGGGTGGCCTCACCTCCAAAGTAACTGAAACGTTTAGAATGAGGGTTCAGCTATTGACTGAAACATATTGTAATGTTCAGGCTGCCCAGTAAACTGCACTTATTCCTCTTTGGGATATGGAATCTTTTTCTTTTCCACGTACGTGAATAAATGACTCATGGATTGTCGTCCTCCTAACATATTTAGAAATACATAGCTGCGTGTATTGGGGAACCAAGGGCATCTTTTGCATTCTCCTGCTTTGTGAGTGACTTAGGCAAAGGCAGCTTTGACTCTGGTCCTAATTCTACCTTCCCTCTGTGGGTTTTCCACACAGTTCCTCTGAATACAGAGGGAAATCCAATATCTACATGGGTGAATTTCAACCCCGTCCTGCCCTGTTCAGCTCTCTTGTTTTTAATCATTAAATGGCGAGTATACAATGACATTGCACATCTGTTTCTGGTCTGGGAAGATCAGTAAGGATGTGGGTGATTGAGAGCTACATTAGGTGAAGCAATTACAGAGAAATGTTAAAAAGTAGAAGCATACCATTTCCTCATTTTATCTAATATGTCCAGCATTTGGGAAAGACTGATGTGAGGCTTGGCTGATGTGGGAGGCGTGGGGGTGGTGATTTTGGTGACGCATTCAAGTTAAGCAAATGGTACCCTTTGCAATAACCTAGCTGGAAAGACTGCCTTCAGAAAAGGTGCCTATGAGTGATAGCAAAACCCACTGGCATTCGATGGTCTGTGTTTGCCCCTGGGTGACTTTGAATATATGATTCCTTCTTTATGCTTAATTTTAAAAGGCAATCTGGCATTTTAACTGCAATTTTGCATTACCCTTCTGTATGGTATTCTAGTTATCTAAGAGACTAGGTAATTTTTTTTAAAGCACCAGACTTACTTCCAACAAGTAGCTTAAGCACTAGGAGAAACTAGGATATTAATATTCAGCCCAATGGAAACGCAATTCTAGTTTGAAGAATAAACATATGTTGGGAATTGCATAAGTCAAAGTCCTCCAAGCAAGGTTAAGCTGCCCTTTAATACATTGAGTGAACATATTTAGAAGTCTGGGGATTTACAACTGGCGAGAGAACTATAACTTTCTTTTTTTTCTTCTGGTTTGGTGTGTGTAAATTTGTAGTGCAAGTGTTTCATTTCTCTAGACATTTGCATTTAATTTGCTGCTGTGAAAAAAAGAAAAAATTTAAAAGGTAAAGAAATTATGTTCCAGAATGAATGGATTACATACTGAAGACCATGCTAACATTTTCAGTTCCACATTATAACAGTGTTGTAATCTCAAGGAAGTATGTGCAAAACCCTGTTCAGAGCAAACATTTTGGTTGCAAAGTAAGCATTTCTGAAGATTCCAAATAGTCAAAACAGCCCGATTCTTTCTTATAAAATAATAATTTATCTTGATCTATGTCTTACTTTATTATAGAAGCACAGTCTATCGCTTTCCACCTTAATTCTCATGATCCTTTTCTAAATCACTGCTGTAAAAGATAGGATTTCCACCTTGTAATAAGAATGATAGCATGCCGAATTTTCCCTTCAGTCTCTCACTTGTCCCTTTTGTAGTTTTTTTCTCCTTTTTTTTTTTTTTTAAACAAAACAAAAACCTTGCTATTGGTATAATGGGCTGAATGTTTGCACCCCCCCAAAATTCATGTGTTAAAGTCCTACCCACTGATGTGATGTGTAGGAGTTGTGACCATTGGGAGGTAGTTCAGGGTCTGTGACCCAGAAGAGAGCCCTCAGCAAACCCAGTCATGCTGGCACCCTGACTGTGGGCTTCCAGTTTGCAGAACTTTAGGAAATAAATTGTTGCTAAGTCTATGATACTTTGTCTTAGCGGTCCATACTAAGACACTTATCGCTTGGAGAAACTTGAAGAGGAGGGAAGGCAAATCATTAAAAGAAGATAGCATAGTGTTACGGTTATTTAGAGTGATTTACAGACTGCCTTTGGGAAAATTTGGAAAGTCTTATCCATAAGATATTTGACTCCATAAGGAGATTTTTTAGCTATTAGAACCAGCCCTTTGGAGATGGATCTGGCAGCCACCCAAAGAACAGAAATCGTGGAACCTGTGGCATCTTCTCTAATTTAAAGAAGCACAAGAGTGGAAATTTGGGATGAACCCTATCAGGCAGTGAGAGTGCATGGACTCTCCATGGGCCTACTCTGGCGGTGGCCCTCAGACACACAAGACACAAGACAGCCTATCATGGGATAAAAATAGAGAGGAAAAGGACACATTTTTGTGGTTACTGTTTACAAAATCCAACTCTTTGGTCTTCAAAGGTCTCAGCCTCATAGAACTGTGGGCTGTTGCTTTTTGTTTATTCCCCTAAGAGAATGTGGAGGAGGACACTTTACAAATACCCCCTGCTTCAGCATTGTTTGATTTTTTAAAAAAAATTAATAAAAACAGCTCCTAGCAGCTGGTTGTGAAACAATTATGCTCTTCACAAAAGCCTTTGCAGATGACACCGAATGTTAAGAAAATAATTCTTTCAATTAGTGTGTGGCCACTGCACCTGTGAACTGTAATCATCTGAGGAAACATTTCCGTGAGTGTCAGTGAGAACAATTCAGGGATTCATCCACTCGGCCTTCTTCTGTTGCCACGCTCACACAGATGTTAATCCCAGGGGTTCCCACGCTGAAAGGCCGCCTGCCTAGGATCCCAGGAGCACGAGAAACATGAGTTCAGATCAGGAAAACATTTTATTTCCAACTGTCTGCCATCCTATCACTTCTGCTTATTTTGCTTTTGTTTTTCTTGAGGAGCATGCTTATGCAGTAGATTTATTATTCGATGTACAACATCGAATGAAAGAACAGGTTTAGTTGGTCAACATATTCATATTCTATTTGCTACTTCTTTTCCCAGTATTTTAGAAATAGTTCTCTAGCAGTTTTTTTCCTCCCTTAAACTTGGTCTCCCCCCACCCCACATATCAATTGTTAAGAGGGTTCCTTTTTTATGTCCTTTTTCAAGCCTTGATGCATAATTCATTGAACTTGTATAGCATTTGCTATCAGGTACACTGACAATTTGTTTCTCAGAAACATTTGATGAGCACTCTCTGTGCACAGCATTGATGCTTGGTGTTAAGGTATAAACGTGAAAAGACCTAACTCCTGACTTAGAAATCCTTACAATTTTTGCTACAGTCAGCTTTCTTCTCTGCTTTAGTGACATGTCACAGTGTACCATTGTTCTGTGTTTCTCAGACTCCGTTCTTGTCTGTGGAAGGGCCATGGTTTGAATGCTCTGTCCCACCGAGACTCCTGTTGGAATGTAATTGCCATGGTAACGGTGTTAAGGTGGAAACTTTGAGAGGTGATTAGGCCATGAGGGTTCTGCCCTCATGGGTGAGACGAATGCCATTATAAAAGGGTGAGTCCAGCCTCCTTTCGCCTCTTTGCCCTTCTGCCTTCCACTATGTGAAGGCAAAGCGCTCCTCTCCTCCAGAGAATGCAGCATTCAAGGCACCATCCTGGAATCGGAATCGCCACACCAGCCATGCCTTGATATTGGACTTTCTGGCCCCCCGCACTGTGGGACAATACATTTCTGTTCATTTTATATTACCTACTCTATGGAATTCTGTGATTTAGCACCTCAAAATAGACCAAGACAGGAAGTGAATGGGAGTTTCACCCGTGTAACAATTATTAAATTGCTGTGTCATAAATCACCCCAAAACTTAATGACTAACCCAACTACCATGTGTGAATGAATGATCGATCACAAATATACAGGTCAGCTGAGGGTTCTGATGACCTGGGCCAGCTCAGCTCACCTTGCCGGGGCTTACTCCATCTGTGGCTTGATGGCTGTGTAGTGGACTGGCTGGTCCCACTTCCACGCCCAGGGATGGGCTGGCTGTTGGCTGGAGTGATGGGCAGGCCTAGGCCACACTGTCTCTCATCATACAGAGCCCTAGCCCAGCTCATTCAGAGTGACGACAGGCTTCTAAGGGAGACAGCGGCAGCGTGGAAGACCTAGCAGGGCCCAGGCACCACTTGCACAAGTTGCCCTCTGCTTCATTCTGTTGGCCGGGACAAGTCGTAAGGCCATTCGAGATCAAAGAGGTAGAGGCATAGACCTCAACCTTCAATGCAAGGAGCTGGGAGAATCACATTGTGAGGAGGACGGATGTGCGGTAAAGAGGTGGGGTTATTTTTGCAAGCACTTTCTTTGTTTTCTTTAGCCTGTTCTAGAAAGTAAAGTGCCATGTCCTTGCACCTTACTGAATCTAGCAAACCTTGCCCAAGAATCAGTTTTTCCCCGAGAATCACCCGGATCCACCTTACTATATATGTGTCAAAATCTCTAAGGCAGCATTATGAATTAGAAAAAGAAAAACTGGCCGGGCTCGGTGGCTCAGCCTGTAATCCCGCGCCTTGTGAGGCTGAGGTGAGTGGATTGCCTGAGCCCGTGGGTTCGAGACCCGCCTGGGCAACTTGGCGAGACCTCATCTCTACAATAAATCAAAAAATCAAAAAAAAATTAGTCGGGCGTGGTAGCGCGCACCTGTAATTCCAGCTACTTGGAAGGCTGAGGCAGAAGGATCGCCGGAGCCCAGCAGGTCGAGGCGACTGCACTCCAGTCTGGGAGATGGAGTGAGATTCCAACTCAAAAAAAAAAAAAGAGAGAGAAAAAGAAAAACTGTGTTAAAAAAATGTGGACAGGGCTTCAGAAGAGTTTCTCAAGGCCTGTAATATGTTAGTGTACCTGTGAGTGGCTTTTGCCTTTTCTGATCTTATTTGATCCATTTTTGAGGGTTCACACATGTGTTCCAAGGAATGGTTTGTGAAAAATGCTGTTTCAGGATGTGTTTCCAGTCTTGGATGTTCACCTATGACTTGCAAATTGTGGCAAACATCAACATTCTAGAACAAAGACACAGAATAATAAAAGAAGAAGAACAAAGGCAAGGGAGGGTATTTTCCTTTCTGGAGACTGCTCAAGCTTTCTCTGTGACGCTGTTTGGTGTCATAGAGTCTTTCTTGTTAGAAGGGTCCTTAGAGGTCTCCGGATGAGAAATCTCAGGCCCGACACACTCACATGGCTTATTGCTAGTAAATGTCACAACTTGATATTATAGCTTAAGCTAATATATGAAGTGGATGCTCAACAAAAGATAAGTTTAAAAAAATTCCTTTCTCAGTGTAAAAGCAGCACTCTTGGTTTTAGCAATTAAGCTAATTCAGTGGTGAGGATGTTTGTAACTATCTTTATGACACTGGGCAAATGACCATTCTGGTTTCAGTTCCCTTAGTAGAAAATTAAGGCCCTTAAGCTGATAAAGTTATTATTACAAGATGAATTTATTTATCACTTACTGTGTAGTGAGTGAGTTACCAAGTACTTACAGGCACTCAGTCAGTCAGATACTGTGCTCTGATGATGTGCTAGCAGCTTTTCCAGGAACTGGTCTGCATAGAGGACCTCTGTTCCTAGGAACTGCCATTTTAAGGGAGAAGATAATAGGGAAACAATTCATTAACACTGATAAATGCAATCACAACCTTTTTATGTGTTATCACGGATCAAAACGTTCCCTGTCACATCTCTACATCTTACTAAGTTTTAAATTAGTGAATCGGGAATATGGCAGCCCTGATTGGACTGGCTATGAGGAAGTGACACTCAAACTGACTTACTGTTTATTTATTTACTTTTTACTTTTTTTTTATTTTAAAGATGTGGGGTACAATTCAGGATTAGGTATACAAATGTTCATTATGCACGTGCCCTTGTTGATGGGGTGTGCCCCCGCCCCTGGCAGTTTCCCACTGCTTCCAATTCTTTTCTTATAGTATTACAATAATTGTTCAAGGTCCGTTTATAAGTGAGAACATGTGGTACTCAGTTCTTTGTTTCTGTGACAGGTCACTCAGTATTATAGATTCTATCCAGGTTGCTGTGAAGTTCATAATTTTGTCCTTCTTTATGGCTGCATAATGTTCCATCGTGTATATGTACCACATTTTTAATCCAGTCCTCTTTCGATGGGCAGCATGGCTGGTTTCATGCTTTTGCTATTGTGAACAATGCTGCAATAAACATGATTTGAGTTTCTCCAGGTATATTCTGAGTAGGGGGATTGTGGGGTCGTGAAGGTTGATTTTTTGAACTTTTAGGAATTGCCAAACCGTTTTCCACAGAGGTTGTATTAGTTTACCCTACCATCAACAGTGTAGAAGTGTTCCCTTTTTGCGGCATCCTCTCTAGCATTTGTTGTTTTTTAAGTTATTGAGGATGGCCATTCCAACTGGAGTTAGGTGGCATCTCAGTGTGGTTTTAATTTCCATTTCTTTGATGACTAGTGAGGCTGAGTATTTTTTCATTTATCTGTTGGTTGCTTGTATGTCTTCTTTTGAGAAGTGTCTATTCATATCTTTTGCCCACTTTGTAATGGGGTTGTTTGTTTTTTTCTTTTCGACACGTTTGAGTTCCTTATCGATCCTAGATGTTAGGCCTTTGTCAGACATACAGCTGGCAAATATTTTTTTCCTGTCTGTGAGCCATCTCCCTTAACTGACTTTTAAATGACAAGAAGCCGGTATAAAAAGTGCAGAGAGTGTTCCAGAAAGATGAAACAGTCAAGATAAAGGCCCCAAGGGAATTTGAAAAATGAAAAGAAGGTGAATGTGCGTGAGGCAGAGTTGACAATGGGTTTAGTCATGACCGAGTGAGGCTGGAGTGAAGACTCGGGGCCAGATCACATACGACTTTCAAATCCAGGGGAAGGTATCTATCTGGATTTTATTCGAACTGTTTAGGAAGCCATCTATAGGTATTTAAGCAGGGGAGTCGCATGGTCTAATTTGAATTTCAAATACATTAAGCTGCCTGTTGTATCACACATAGATTGTAGTGAGCAGGAATGGACATAAGGAGATCAGTTCTTGGGCTGTTGTGGTGGTTTAGGTGAGGGATGGTGGTGGCTCACAGCGGGGTGGTCGTGGTAAAGATGCAGAAAAATCAGCGTATGTGAGAAATGCCTGGAGGCAGAGTTGGAAGGACCTGGTGATGATGCATCAAATGTGGGAAGTACAGAGAGAGAGGGAGCGAAAATAATTCCTAGAGTTGGAGTTTGGGGCAATTGGGTAGAGGTGGTTTTACTTATTCATGGAAACGGGTACACTAGAAATAGAATTCTGCTTTAGCCCTATTAGGGGTGTATGGAGTTTATGTGCTACAGAGTGACCATAATGCTCCCCTACAATGTGACCTGGCCATTGCCTATCAAGAACTTTAGTCTAATTCCCTTTCCATGAATCTGGGTTGGCATTATAGGCTTGTTTATAACCAGTAGAAGTCGGTGAGAGTGATGCTGCCTGACGTACAAGGATATGCTAGAGGAAGCTTTGCAGAGGGATGCTTGCTCTCTGGATGGTTCCTCTTGGGACTCAACCTCTTAGAACCCAGTTGCTATGCTACAAGAAGCCCAAGTCACATAGATAGGCCACATATAGGTGTTCTGGTTAACACTGCCAGCTGATCCCAGACTTTTAGACACCTCAACCCAAGTGCCAAGCGGGAGAGTGAAGCCTCCAGATGATTCTAGCCTTCAGCCATTCAAGTCGCCCCAGCTGTATGAGTCTTCCCAGGCGAGGCTGCAGATATCACAGAACAGAGGTAAAAAATCCTGCTTTTCCTGTCCAAATTCCTGACCCACTGAATCTTTGCACATAATGAAATCATTATGATTTTGTACCACCATGTATGGAGTGCTTAATTACTTAGAGACAGATAACAAGAGCAGCATAAGGTGATTGCCCTAGACGTCCAAGTAGAGATGTGAATAGGTTGTTGGGTATTTAAGACTTGACTTTTAGGCAGTAGAGATACAGATCTGTGGGTCACAATGTGGTTCAAAGATAGGGAAATCAGGGAGAAGTCAAGGGATCCCGGTGCTCAGCAGAGCACTGCAATATTTAGAGGTCAAACAGAGAAGGTAGGATTGGCAAAGGGACTTATATATGGAAATCACACATCCTAGCTTGCCTGGGGCAGTTCTTGTCATGTCTGTTGGCTTAGCATTACATCTGTTGGTTTACTTTTCTATCAATGTATTCTTATGATTAATGGTTGTATTAACATAAGCTGGGATACCTATGGAAGACTCTCATTTTATACTTCCACTTTCTGTTAGGGTATTATCTAGTAACACATACACGCAGGTCTAGGTTCACACTTTAACAGGTAGTTACATTTGAAAGTTGGCTAGTAATAGATAACCAAGCCCTCTTTTCACAGCTTGTCCTAGGATATATGTCATACCCCCTTTCTAGACAGTATGCACTGAGCTTCTAAAAAAGTGCATAAGAACACAAGTGACCAGGGACAGCTAACTGACCTGAGTGATGGTGAGGCACGTATTCATTCCTGCTGCTCCTGTCAGTCACTGGTTCATGGTGTCTGAGATTCCACTTAATGCAGTCAAAGGAAAATGTGTGAAATGGGAAACAGATCCAAGAGGCTGTGCCTGTGGAGATAACCGGAATGCTCTTATTATAGTGGGCAACTGTTTAAGTGTGACCTACAGCTATCCATTTTCTGTACGTGGTTTTATGTTTAGAATTTCATTTCATAATAAGCCCTGTAGCAGCAAGGAGCCCCAAAGACAAAAGTGCATATTTAATTCAGGAGTAAGATGTGAATTTGTGCTGAAAAAGTCAAGTGGTAAGAATATAACTTGTGGGTGAGGGCCAGGGTGGCTGACTGGAGACACAGGACAACTGCCACGCTCAGTTTAAAATGGAGATCAAAGACGGCTCTTTGGAGGCCTGTCTGGAAACCCAGGCTGAGATTTATTGGATGAACACACCTTTGGACACAGAGAATGGTCAGCTCCAAGCCCCAACTACCTCCAAAATATACTCTGGCATAGAATCGGGAGAGCGCCCTTAATGAAGGAAGCAGTGAGAGTGGAAAAATTTTACACACCTCCCATGAACCTCTACCGTCCTAGCCAAGGAAGAATCATCCTAGGCCCTTATCCCGCACTCCCTCCCTCGCCAGCCAGGCACAAAAGCTGCCGGTAATTAGGACAGAGTTTCCAGTTGGGTCCATGCAGCGCCTGGAGATCTTCAGAGCCCAGCAAGTCCCAGCACTGAACTCCTCCCTTGTTCATTCTATAAAGCCAATATCAAAACTTCAGGCCATTTTCCCTGATAAACATGAATGCAAATATTCTCTATAAAATATTAGCAAATTTCATCCAATAGCACATTGCAAGAATCATTCATCATGACCAGGTGGGCTTCATTCCCAAGATGCAAGGCTGGTTCAACATATGCAAATCAACAAATGTAATCCACTACATAAGCAGATGTAAAATCAAGAACCACCTGATTATCTAAGTAGACACAGAAAAAGCATTTGATAAAACCCAACATCCTTTCTTGATTAAAAACCCTCAAACACCTAGGCACTGAAGGAACATTTTTCAAAATAATAAGAGCCATCTATGACAGACCTGCAGTCAGCATCATACTTAACAGGAAAAAGCTGGAAACATTCTGCCTAAGAACTGGAAAAAGACAAGGATGTCCACTCTCACCACCTTATTTGACATAGTACTGGAAGTCCTAGCCAGAGAAATCAGACAGGAGAAATAAATTAGAGATATTCAAACAAGAAAAAAGAAAGTTAAATTATCTCTCTTCACAGATGATAAGATTCTACATCTAGAAACCCTAAAGATTCTACCAAAAAACTCCTTGCACTGAAAAACAACTTTATTAAACTCTTGGGATACAAAATCAACGCACCAAAACCAGTTGCACTTCTATACACCAATGGCTAAAACCCAATGAAAAACATGACCCCAATCACAAGAGCAACAATAACAAAAACCTGTGTTCATCTAATCAAAGAAGTGAAAGCGCTTAACAATAAAAACTACAAAACACTGCTCAAAGAACTAGAAGATAACACAAATAAAGAACATCCCATGCTCATGGATTGAAAGAATCAGTATTGTCAAGATGTCCAGACCACCCCAAACAATCTGCAGATTCAACATAATCCCTATGAAACTACAGCAACATTTTTCACAAACCTAGAAGAGACAATCCTTATGTTTATATGAAACCAAAAGGAGCCCAAATAGCTAAAGCAATCCAGAGCAAAAAGAACAAAGCTGGTGGCTTCACATTCAGACTTCAAACTTTACTACAAAGCTACACTAACCAAAACAGCATTGTACTGGTACAAAATAGACATATAGACCAATAGAACAGGATAGAGAACCCAGAAATAAAACCATAGACTTTCAACTAACTCATCTTCGACATAGTTGAAAAAACAAACATTGAGGAAAGGAAACCTTATTTAGCAGATGGTGCTGGGAAAACTAACCACATGCAGAAGAATGAAACTGGACCCCTATCTATCTCCGTATATAAAAATTAACTCAAATGGATCAAGGACTTAAATGTGAAACTTAAAACTATAAGAATCTTACAAGAAGACTTAAGGAACATCCTCCTGAATATTGGCCTAGGCAATGAATTAATGACCAAGTCCTCAAAAGCAAATGCAGCAAAATCTAAAATTGACACATGGAACCTTATCAAGATAAAAAAGCTTCTGCACAGCAAAAGAAACCATCAAGAGAGTAAAGAGACAGCCCGCTGAATGAGGAAAAAAAAAATTGCGAACTATGCACCTGACAAAGGCCCAACATCCAGAATCTACAAGGAACTCAAATGAATTGACAGGAAAAAAACTAACAGCCCCATTAAAAAGCAAAAAAAGGACATAAACAGACTCTTCTCAAAGGAAGACATACAAGCAGCCAACAAACATATTAAAAATCTCAGCATCATTAATCATCAGAGACAGGCAAATTAAAATTACAAGAAGATATATAATTTTACACCAGTCAAGATGGCCGTTATTAAAAAGTCAGAAAACAACAGATGGTAGTGAGGCTGTGGAGAAAAGGGAACGCTTGCAAGTTCACCCTTTGTGGAAAGCAGTTTGAAGATTTCTCAAAGAATTAAAATTAGAGCTACCATTCTACCCAGCAATCTCCTTTCTGGGAGTATGCCCAAAAGAAAACAAATTGCTCTACCAAAAAGACACCAGCACTCATATGTTTACTGTAGCACTATTCACAATAGCCAAAAATGTTGAACTGACTCAGATGCCCTTGAAAGGTGGATTGGACAAAGAAAATGTGGTACATATACCCTGTGGAATACTACCCAGCCAAAAGGAGAACAGATTCATGTCCTTTGCAGAAACATCGATGCAATGGGAGATTATCGTTCTAAGTGGATTATCACAGAAATGGAAAACTGAATGCTTCACGTTCTCATTCATAAGTGAGCACAAAACGCAGGACACACAGAGGCACAAGGATGGGAGCAACAGACACTGGGTACTGCTAAAGGAACGGGAGGGGACATAAGGGATACAAAACCACCCATTTGGTACTATGCCCACTACTGGAGGGGGGAGGGCTTGTCAGAAGCCCAAACCTCATCTTCACGCAATATACTTAGGTAACAAATCTTTACATGAACCCCATGATTCTAAATTTTAAAAAAGAATCTTTACACTCCCACCAACAGTGTAGAAGTGTTCCCTTTTCCCCGCATCCTCTCCGGCATCTGTTGTTTTTTGAGTGATGGCTAATGGCCATCCTGACTGGAGTTAGATGGTATCTCATTGTGGTTTTAATCTGCATTTCTTTGACAATTAGTGAGGCTGAGCATTTTTTCATGTATCTGTTGGCTGCTTCTACACTGTTGGAGCGGTGTAAACTCGTACAACCTCTGTAGGAAATAGTGTGATCATTCCTAAAAGATCTAAAAATTGACCTTCCATACGACTCCATAATCTCCCTTCTGGGAATATTTCCAGAGGAACTCAAATCACTCTCTAAAAAAGATACCTGCACGTGCATGTTTATTGCAGCATTATTCACAAGAGCAAAAACATGGGACCGACCATGCTGCCCATTGAAAGTGGATTGGATGGAAAAAAATGTGGTGCATATACACAATGGAATATTATGCAGCCATAAAAAAGGACAAAGCTATGAACTTCACAGCAACCTGGATGGACTTTGAGTCTATAATACCCAGTGATCTATCACAGAAACAAAGAACTGAGTACCACGTGTTCTCACTCATAGGCGGACCTTGACCAATTACCACAATACTATAAAAAGGCGGGCAGTAGTAGGAAATTGCCAGGAGAGGGCGGTGGGGCACACTTTATCAATAAGCGTACCTGATCTCAAAACAGGTGAAATGGGGACCAAAATGAGGCCCAAACTTTACCTGTACAATGACCATTTGTATATCTAATCCTGAATTATACCCCACATCCTTAAAGTTAATAAAAAGACACTAAAGCAAAAAAAAAAAAAAAAGAGAGAGAGAGAGAGAGAGAAAAGAATGTAACTTGCAGTGGTGTGTGTGTGTGTGTGTGTTTGCCAACCATGGGGCCACAGTAATACCAATGACCACATGAAAGCTACAAGACAAAAATCTGCTGAGGAAGCACCAGTATTGACTTCCAAAGATAATAGTTATCCTAAGGCATAGACACTAAAAACTACTTAATACATGAAGTTTCAGAAGATGAGTTTCCATCTATGAAGTGTGGCTTTTCTTATGGGTCCAATGGGCGCTTTCTAAATTAACTTCGCCCATTCTTCAAACAACATTACTGAGGTATAGTTGGCATGGCACACAATAAGTGGCACAAGTTTTTAGTGTACAATTTGATAAGTTTTGACTTATGTGTAAAACTGTCACCACGATCAGGACAAAGAATATATCCCTCACCCCAACAGTCTCTTTGTGGGAGCTTCTCACACTGGGCTCACTCTAGTGATTTGTGTGAGAACTGAGGGCAAGATTCACTCATCACTGTGTCATCTACCATCACACAGTCACAAGAAAAGAAAATTCTAGCTTCACCTCACTATGTCCGTGTGAACCAATGAAAAGTATTAACTGATTAAACCTTAACCCCTGAGCACACGCCTTCTCGATATTCTATGTGATAAGATAAAAAGGCATTTCTGCTGCACCCTCTAACGTGTTGGTTGCCTTGAGGAAAAGTACTAGTGACTGAGCTGTGAGCTGAACTGCCTGCTGTTTTTATGAAACACTATTTTTTACTTGCAATAATAAGTGAAAGGCTGAGATGCTGATTTAGACTTGTTTGTCTGGCAGACATTTTCTTGAAAATAAATGAAACGGGCTTGTTATGTGAGGAAAATCTACCTTCCTATAATTGTTGCCAAAGATCAAGTTTTCACTCTCAAATGAAATTTAAAATTTTTAAAAACTCATATGTGCCATTGAGATATGGACAGTTCCCAATACTTAAAAAATTTTCTGATGAGATCCCTGATGACACTAACAAACGCGATTATTTTATTATTGTACTAAGAATGTGTCAACACTTGGAAAATCTTCATGCCCCCAATGAACCAGAATGTTCTTTTTTTTTTTTGAGTTGGAGTCTCACTCTGTCGCTGGGCTCCGGCCCTCCTCCTGCCTCAGCCTTCCAAGTATCTGGAACTACAGACACACGCCGCCACGCCCGTCTAATTTTTTGATTTATTGTAGAGATGGGGGTCTCTCGCCAAGTTGCCCAGGCGGGTCTCGAACCCACGGGCTCAGGCAATCCACTCACCTCGGCCTCCCAAAGCGCGGGATTCAGGCTGAGCCACCGAGCCCAGCTCATGTGCTATTGTTATAACAAACAGTGATCATGTATTTGGCTCTAGGAAGTAAGAATAGTACTTTAGTTTAAATCTTAATCTCAGGATTTAATATCAAATACTCTTTGTCTTTGGTGTTGGTCTTAGCCAAGCAAATG
>CAUYQG010129904.1:0-14678 GCA_963574415.1 Tarsius wallacei
TCTTTTTTGAGTTGGAGTCTCACTCTGTCACCCAGACTGGAGTGCAGTGGCCGCTCCCAGCCACCGCAGCCTCTATCTGCTGGGCTCCGGTGATCCTTCCGCCTCAGCCTTCCAAGTAGCGGGGACTACAGGCGCACGCTACCACACCCGGCTAATTTTTTGATTTATTGTAGAGATGAGGTCTCACCAAGTTGCCCAGGCGGGTCTCGAACCCACGGACTCAGGCATTCCACTCACCTCAGCCTCCCAAGGCGTGGGATTACAGGCTGAACCACCGAGCCTGGCCTAAAGGTGGATGTAAATGTTATATTTTAAGGATAAATTTGAACCTACAAGGCATCCAAGTGTGTATTTAAAATACTTAATGAGATGTTCTACATCTCTAAAGTGATAAGGAGAGGTCATTAACATATAGTTGTTATTTAACCATAGACTCAGATTAAATTGTCTAGGGAATTAAAATGTAAAGAAGATCCAAAGTAAGTTTAGAGAGTTTAGAGTTTTAACAAAGAAAAAACCAGCAAAGTGGTCTCATATGAAGCAGAATATAATCTTTTTCAACGGTATTAAAAAGGGCACTTGGTGATTTTTAAAGGAGAAAATCCAGTGGAGTTGTTTAAGGAGAAATGGTGCAGGAAGAAATGGAGAAAAAATGTAGAGAGCTTTTTTTTTTTTTTCCTTTAAGCTTTGTTCTAAAAGGTAGCTATAATTAAAAAAAAGTTGTAGTTAAAAAGAGGTGTGAAAAAAGTGAACATTTCTTTTATCTTGTTTTATAATAAAAGACACTAAAGCATGTTGACATATGAGGGGATTGATTAAGTATCATGAAAAAATAAGGTGCTCTACAGAAGAGAACATTAGTTAGAAAGTCTCTGTCATAGCAAAAGAGAATACAGTGCAGAGAGAACCCAGGATTTGAAAGGGGGACACATTGTCTATTAGAGTAAGAAGGAGGGCAAAACTTGAATGCTGTCAGTTAGGTGAGGCATTGACTTCTTGTAATTTTTCTCCTCTCATTGAAATATAAGACAAATCCATAATTTGAATGAAAGAATAGGGGATGTTTAATGTCTGAGGAAATATAAAGCAGTTGCTTTGGAGAGTGAGAAAGCAAACATGAGGAAAATGTATACCACCACTAGGCAATACCTGATGATTTGAGATTTCTGGTTGTTCATTTAAAGTAAGCCTAGTCAACATTCTGTGTATATAATTGTTTGTTTTCCCATAAATGTTTATCTATCTGCTTACATACATACAGTGAGAATCCATTCAGTTGGGCTTTCACCAGGAATGTGGCTATGGGATGAGAAAAAAGAAAAAAAACAAAATAATCAGCACACTGACAAGATTCACTTTTGAATATGAACCATAGACCAGGAATTCCATGAGGAGTAAGGACAGAATTTAGGACTTGAGAAGATTTCATTTACTGAGTTTATTTAGTCGGAGAAGTTTAAATCAATGGAATTTGTTAGTCAGATAACTGATATTTATGTCATTTTTTAAATTCTTTGGCCATGATAGATTAAACACTAGCCTTCTACCAGGAAAACCTATAGCTGCTTTTTACAAGGACTTTGCCAAGATTTATGTTATACTGAAAGTGTAATTTTTCTAGCTCAGACAGGAGACCTAGTCTCTACGAAAAATCAAAAAAGTTAGTTGAGCATGATAATGTGTACCTGTAGTCCCAGCTACTTAGGAGGCTGAGGCTGAAGGACAGCCTAACCCAGGAGGTCAAGACTGTGGTGAGCCATGATTGTGACACTAAACTCCAACCTGGGTGACACAGTGAGACTCTGATTCAAATTTTTTAATGTAATTTAGAACTCATAAAAGTCATGAAGTTACCATGAAAAATTAGCATAATATCTAAAGAATTTGTGAAGCCTATGAATTGCTTCCCTCAGTATTTGTCTTTCTGTCTCAGCAATTAAGGTGCTGCATTTTTTAGCAAAAACAGAAAAATGCAGATTAAAGAACATACAGGAACTTCATTCACTGACTCTAGTACTCAGCACTTGGCAGAGCACCATCTAAAAAAATCTATACATCTACTCTCACCTTTCAGGCTATAAGGAAATGGTCTTTCATAAAGGACAAGATTCCTATGACCTCAAAACAAAATGCAACTGCTTCTGGCTGTCAGGTAGTTTGTATATTGTATTCCTGCCAATGTTAAAGATAGATATTGATTCGGAGTGCATGTAGGATTTGAGTGATGGATGTGCTTAGATAAGGAGAAAGACAAATTAATTAACTTGTCAAATCCTTCTTCTCAGACAGCAGGAATGCAATAGATTCTTGCATAATTAGGTATTGATTCACAGTAGTTCCAAACATCTGTTTTCTTGCTTATCTTGATGTTCCCATTTGTGATTTCAGAGGAACTCATGAATTAGAAATGTTTTTCACAACAGTGGCAAATAGAGGTTGATGTATATTTGTAATATTAAACAATTCATCTTACTCTTGAAATTGTATATACACTATAGATATAACATGCATGAAGTACATCACCATTCATTATATTGTCAATGAAGATGACATTGAGACAGAATTGAAAGTAGTTGTACTTTTGCAATGTCTTTAATGATATTTGGTTAAATGTATAAAATAAAAATAATTTTATGTAAAAATTTTGGCATTTCAGCTGTTATGCCTTTTTTTTTAAACAGGCACATTTTACTAACCTAAAAGAAAAATGCCAATCAAAAGTACAAATAAAAGAATCACTATTATGTAAATGTTTACATTTAATTCACATTTGTATGAAAATACATTCAAAGTTGAAACATTGAATACATATTTTTAAACCTTCAAGTCACTGAGAATAAATTATGATAGAATGATATTCGTAATTAAATTCAAAAACATAAAAGTGTAGCTCAAGGAGAAAATAAAGCTTAAATTAAAAAGTGAAATAATCTTTAAAGAGCAAGACTCACATAAAATTTATAAACAAAATTAATAATCAAGATCATGAGAAAGTATGTCTTTTATTCGAATTTATACTCTAGACCCTGAAAATGTTAGGTTCAGTCTAAGTGCCATTTTCCTTGGAGAATCAGTGGGGTCAATTCTCTTCAGGAGAACCATCCAGCCCCTCTGGCCCCAGATCTGCCTAGAGAAACAAATAAGATTCCAAAGCTGCATGCACAATAGCACTTAAATAATTTTTAGCAATAGAAATATAAATCTAGAAAATAACATTTCTAAATTGCCAACAAAGCCATTTATATTACATATGATTCTAGGGTGAAGTTCCAGATTTGGAAAGGGAAAGAATAGATGATAAGTCTAAGAAGAGAGATGGGTTTCTAAGGATTTCTGCAAATGAGAGGCAGAGGCAAATGCATGTGAAGAATCCTAACCTTAACCTTAACATTTTAAGATTTTTATGAGATCAGAAAACAACAGAAAGACAACTGACACATGCACACACACACATGCACACCTACATAAACACATTTTTTAATTCCAATTCACTGGCTAAATTTAAGAGCAGTATATACTATGATCTTGAGGTTCTGATGTTGGCAACTTCTATCACAAGTATGGAACACTGAGGATTAGAATTGGGAATAAGTTAATTTTTCTTTTCTTTGAGTTAGAGTCTCACTTTGTCACCCAGACTGGAGTGCACTGACCGCTCCCGGCCACCGCAGCCTCAACCCGCTGGGCTCTGGCAATCCTTCCGCCTCAGCCTGCCAAGTAGCTGGAGCTACAGGAGCACGTTAATTTTTTGATTTATTGTAGAGATGAGGTCTCACCAAGTTGCCCAGGCAGGTCTCAAACCCGCGGGCTCAGGCAATCCACTCACCTCAGTCTCCCAAAGCGCAGGATTACAGGCTGAGTCACTGAGCCAGGCAATAAGTTAATTTTTACAGTTGGTGAAAAAGAGAAGGAAATATGAAATTTAGAAGCTTCATTCTGGCAAGTTCATGCAGGAAAAAAATGGAACTAAAGCAATTCTGAATAAGAAAGAGCTTTTAAGTAAATATAAAAACACAAGAAGTGACGACAAGATGCAAAAGACCAATGGCAGGTTTCTATAATACAATTGAGAGCAGAAGTGACATGATATGTTAGTTGACTTATGAAACAGGAGAAGGAGGGATGCAAAGATGGCTTGAGGTCATGGAAAAAATAGTTGCAAAAATGGTTAATTGAGTGAAATTTAAAATATAGGAAAACAATAATGTCACTGCTAGAGGGGGAGGAATGGGATTCGCAGTTGAGGGAAACTGCCAGGGGAGGGAGGAGCACACCTCATCAGCAAGGGTACCTGAATAATAAACATTTGTGAGCCTAATCCTGAATTGTACCCCACATCTTTAAAACAACCAAAAAAATAAAAATAAAAACAATGATTTCAACTTTTCAAATATGCTTTGTGCTAATTGGTATAGAAGGAATAAACTACAAAAAAATAAAAGCCATATATAACAAACCCACAGTCAACAACATACTGAATGGGGAAAAGTTGAAATCATTCCTCTTCAGAAATAATACAAAGCAGGGATACTCACTTTCACCATGTCTATTCAACATAGTACGGACAGTCCTAGCCAGAGGAATCAGGTAAGAGAAAAAAATATAGGGAATCCAATTTGGAAAAAAAATAAATCCAACTATCTGCTTGCTGATGATATGGTATTATACCTAGATAATCCTAGACACTCCTCCAAAAGAGTCCTGGACTTGATAAATAAATTCGTAGAGTCACAGTTTACAAACTCAACACACACAAATCAGTAGCACAGCTATCAACTAATAACAACCAAGCTACCACGCTGAGAATCAAATAAATAGTTGAATCCCATTTATAATAGCTGCTAAAAAATAAAATACCTAGGAATATATTAAACCAAAGAAATGAAAGCTCTTAACAAGGAGAACTACAAAACACTGATGAAAAAAATTGTAGAGGACACAAATGTAAATACACCTCCTGCTCACGGATGGGGAGAATCACCATTGTTAAAATGACCATACTACCCAAAGCAATCTACAGATTCAACGCAATCACTGTTAAATTACCATCATTTTTTCACAGAATTAAAGACAACAATCCTAAAATATATATAGAAGAAAAAAGAACCTGAATAGCCAAGGCAAGGCAATTCTAAGCAAACAAACAAACAAACAAACAAACAAAAACAAAGCCGGAGGCATCACATTACCCAATTTCAAATTATACTGCAATACCACAAGTCTAATAAGCAAAACAGCATGGTCTGGGAACCAAGGCAGACACATGGACCAATGGAACAGAATACAGAATTCAGAAATAAACCCCAATACGTGCAATCAATTGTTCTTTGACAGAGCAAGCAAAAACATACAGTAGGGAAAGGACATCCTATTTAACAATTTGTGAAAATTGGATAGCCACACACAGAAAAATGAAGCTAGATCTTTATTTTTCATCATATACAAAAATTAACTGAAGATGGATTAAAGACCTAAATGTCAGACTTGAAGCTATACAAGTCTGGAAAAACTCTCTGGACATTGTCCTAGGCAAAAAAAATTTCTGGTGAAGACCCCAAAAGTTAATGCCAAAAAAAAAAAAAAAAAAAAAAAAAAAGGGAGGGGAAACTAACTGAACTGTAAAGCTTCTGCACAGAAAAAAAAAATCAAGAGAGAAAATTGGCAACCTAGAGACTGGCAAAAAATAAATCTAACAAATAGCTAATATCTAAAAATCTATAAAGAATTCGAATAAATCAACAAGAAAAAGAAAAAACCTCATTAAAAAGTGGGCAAACAACATGAACAGACATCTCTCAAAAGAAGATATACAAATGACCAAAAAACATGAAAAAAAAAATGCTCACATCACTTATAATCAGAGAAATGCAAATTAAAACCACAATGAGATACTACCTTACACCAGTCAGAATGGCCATTTTTTAAAAAAATCAAAAAATAAAAAAGAATGGATGCAGTGGAAAGGTAAAACTTATTACACTGTTGATGGGAATAAGAATTAACATAACCTCTATGGAAATAAAATAAGTAAACTATTTCTTAAAGAATTTAAATTAGATCTACCATTTGATCCAGCAATCCCAGTACTTGGTATCTACCCAAAGGAAGAGTGGTCGTTACACAAAAAAGACAACTGCACTTATATGTTTATAGCAGCACAATTCACAATCACAAAAATGTGAATTCAACTTAAATGCCATCAAATGATCAGTGGATAATGTAAATATGTTTTTATATATACCATGGAATACTACTGAGTTATCAAAAAGAACAAAATAATGTCTTTTGCATCAACTTGGATGAAATTGGAGACTATTATTATAAGTGAAGTAAAGCAGGAATGTAAAACCAAATACTGCATGTTCCACTTGCAGTGGGAGCTAAGCTAATAATCTGCAAAGACACACAGTAAGGTATAATGGATATTGGAGACTCAGAATGGGGAGGATGGGAAGGGGAAGAATTAAAAATTACTTATCATGTACAATGTTCGCTAATGGGAGTGATACCTATTCTTAAAGCCCAGACTTCTTCACCACTATACAAAACAGCCATGTAACCAAAAACCCTGAAAGCTATTAAAATAAATAAAATAAAACAACAAAAAATGTATTATTTTTCCTGTATCCCATAGAATATTTCCTGAAAAATATATGAAAAACTGGTATGTATATTCACTTCTAGGAAAAGGATAAGAAAATTGGATTCTAAGATAATTATTTTTCACTCTTTTTTTTTTTTGTAGTGCTTGAATGTTTTGCCATATGATTGTATTAATTACAGTTAGGTCAATGAAAAGATGAAGGATTTTAACATAGAGATGATAGATAGATAGATGATAGATTTTATAGATAAATAGATGATAGATATGCTTTGTTCTGTGTAATGGGCCCCTTTGGGTAATGCGTCACAACAGACTATGATAAATGTGACTCTTGACCTCATAAGAAAGACAAAGACTAGAAATACAGTTTCACAGTCATAAAAATGAAGAAAACTATGTACAAAGTAAAGAATGCATTTTACATTTTATTGTACAGAAGAGGAGAAAGGAAAAGGAGAAGGAGAAGGAGAAAGAAAAATAAAATAAAATTTTAGTGTATTATGTTGTGATGATGTTCTTATAGATAAACAACAAAGCTGGAAAAGAAATAAGAAAGGATGAACAAGTGGGTTCAAGAGAGAATGAAGCTAAAGAATTTGAAATATTGATTACAGATACTCTTTCAAGAAATGTATGTGTGGTATTAAAGAGGAATCTACAGAATAATTTGTTTGTTTTATGTTTGTGTGAAGAAATAACAGACACAGAAAACAGGAATAATTATTAAAGCATAAATGAGAAGAAGA
The DNA here is from genome assembly GCA_963574415.1 of Tarsius wallacei. Taxonomy (NCBI): domain Eukaryota; kingdom Metazoa; phylum Chordata; class Mammalia; order Primates; family Tarsiidae; genus Tarsius; species Tarsius wallacei. The sequence goes on from CAUYQG010129904.1 coordinate 7,351, forward strand.
TTGTTGGAGTTGAGTTCTTGAAAAGATGAGAGAATGTAACTCCCAGATGGAAATTCTGACTTTTCATTAAGTAGAAACAATTCACTAATGAGAATAGAAAACAAGAAATAATGCATGGGTACAAAGCTCATATAATTGTTTTTATATTCTCATTGAAATAGGCACTAAGGCCTAGAATTTCAGGTGATTTGTTAATCATCTTAATCTGGCCATAATCAAGAAGTACAATGATTACATGGATTATTTCAATTTGCAATGTAAACTAAGGATTTTTAAATAAGCCGGGCTCGGTGGCTCAGTCTGTAATCCCGTGCTTTGGGAGGCTGAGGTGAGTGAATTGCCTGAGCCCATGGGTTCGAGACCCACCCGGGCAACTTGTCGAGACCTCATCTCTACAATAAATCAAAAAATTTAGCTGGGCGTGGTAGCGTGCGCCTGTAGTTCCGACTACTTGGAAGGCTGAGGCGAAAGGATCGCCGGAGCCCAGCAGGTCGAGGCTGCGGTGGCCGGGAGCGGCCACTGCACTCCAGTCTGGGTGACGGAGTGAGACTCCAACTCAAAAAAAAAAAAACCAGATTTTTAAATAACTTCCTGAGGATTAGATATTAAAATCTCTAGTAAAACAAAAATAGATTTCAGAATTAATCTTTGATTAAGTAAATTAGAATTTGTATTATGCCTTCTATTCAACCAAACTAGTCCAGTGATCCGAAAATCATTACACTGCTAATATACATGACTTAAGAGGTGGTCCTACTATGTGTCAGGTGACGTGTCAAAAACTAACACTGAGACATACAGTTAAACCTTAAAACACCACAATACAATGAGCAATAGTTTTGCTATTTTACTAACAATAGTATAAAACTTAAAGAGATCAAGTAATTTGTCTGCACACACAGTACAGTTTAAAATCAAGATTTGAACTTCAGAAGTCTGAGTCCAGAGCCTGTATTCTTAATCATTATATTTCTTCACTCAGTTACAAGCACTTTATCATTCTCAACTGAGCAAAAAATAAATAATACCATACCTGTCTTAGTACAGTTTAGGCTACTATAATAGAATATCTGCAACTAAGTAATTTATAGCAAACAGAAATTTATTGTCTTACAGTTCTGGAGGCTAGAAATTCCAAAACTGAGGGGCTGGTATCTGGTGAGGAGCTTCTTGCTGCATTATCTCATGGCAGAAGACCAGAAAGAGGGCAAGAGGGAGCAAGAGAGTGAATTCATAGTCTCAAAGCCTTTTATAATTGGCATTAATTCATTCATGAGGGCAGAGTCCTTATGACCCAAACATCTCCCATTAGGCCCTACTTCCCAACAGTGTTGCATTAGAAACACATTTTTTTTTTTTCCCCGACACATGCTTTTTGGCAGACACATTCAAACCATGGCAATGACATTGAATTCTGATTACTGGGATTTTTGTGGAATCATAAAAAAAAAAATGTGGCTTAGGTTATCCAAGGAAATAAACTATGTCATGAAGAATGTACCTTTATGTCACACACTGAGATTGCAAATGAATGTCTTAAAGTTTATATTCAAACTTATAATTATAAAAATGTAACATATTTTATAAAATTTATAGCTAAAATAGAGTAAAAATATATTTGAAATAATTTACATCACATAGTAACTTTAGTTAGAAATAAGAATAGATATTGTGGCCTTTACACTAAAAGATGGTAAGCAAAATCTCTCTTTAAGCAAACATGAGTTTTTCTTGATTTATAATATCAATAGTGGTTTTTTGGTAGGCTTATGTGAAGTAGGTTCACTGTGTACTTTTTACCAACTTGTCTGAGTCTGATGATGCATGTTGTTCTCTTCCATTAAGATATTTTCATTAAAAAGAAAATGATCAAATATATGTAAAATAGGATAAAGTAAAAGGAAATAGGTATTTATGTTTGGTCCCAGAATGTAGAAATAAATATCATTGAACCATAAGTATTAATTCTGCTCCAACGGTTATGAAAGAATGAAGAAAATATGAAACTTTTGCATATTATATTTCTTAAAATATTAGACAGATTTCAATATTTCCTCAGAAACAGGAAACTATCTTGAACTATTACACTAAATGGTTGTACTTTTGGACAAAGAAAATAATGTTTACTATAATTTAATATTTGTTTCACTTTACTTTCTGAATCTTTGAAAACTTTAACAGTTTACTGTGTTCTTTTTAGAATTAACAGTCTCACAAACCTGTGTTCTACTGAATCTACCCTAAAACAACTAAGGAAGAACACACTTGGATAAAGACTAATCTTATTTTGCTTTTTATTTCCTTTGGGATAGAATTTGTCACCTATGTTGAAATAAGAGTATCTGAGAAATTATAAACAATGCCTGGAAAGAACCCATGAAGAGATACCCTTCTAATAAATACCACTCTTTTGTTATAGCAAACTTACCTCAATGGAAAAGTTCCCTGTTCTTTTGTTTCTAATTGAATTGATAGATATTAGTTCTTCCTTTGAGAAAATTTTAAAGCCTACTGAGTATTTATGGAATCGTTCTTTGTTGTAGTATTGACATCATACCCTGAGGAAGCAGTGAATGATGACAAAATCACCTGGGTCTTGACAGATGATTTTAGTTGTGGGCTTTGCTCTCAGAATTGTACCTCAACATATAAAAACAAAGGCACATTAGTCTCTGAAGTGAAAATAAAATGCTATTTGAATTAAGAAGCAACATTATTTCAAACGAGTAGAGTGTTAAATACTGGATTTAAGCAGAAATATATTTTTAACTGAAAGCTAAGTTTTCAAGACTAAACATTAAAAAGACTCCCATGTGTATTGCTGATTTCAGCTGCCAGACTACAGCATATGTAACTCAAAGACACATAATTCTAAGTTCAGTTTCTTTTTTCTCTTCCTTTCTTCTTTTTGAGTTAGGATCTTGCTCTGTTCCCCAAGCTGGAGTCCAGTGGCATGATTACAGCTCACTGCAGCCTCAACCTCCTTGGCTCAGGTGATCCTTCCACCTCAGCCTCTCCAAAAGCTAGGATTATAAGTATGCAACCCAATGCCTGGATTTTTTTTTTTTTTTTTTACTTTTGTAGAGACAGGTCTCACTATGCTGTCTAGGCCAGTCTTGCCTCAGTCTCTTAAAATGCTGGAATTGCCAGAATGAGCCACCATGCCCAGTCATAACTTCGTTTATAACATGTAAAATCGTATCTATAAGCCACAGCATTTGAGCCTAACCTATGATAAACATAATAGAATATACCTATTTTTGAATTATTATCAGACACTATTATTAATCTTATCACATATTCAACCCTCAATAAAACAATGTATTTTTAATGTACAGTCAATTCACTTTAAATTGTAAATATGTAAAATTAGATTCTAAAATAAGACCAGTGAGGGACATGCTTATAAGCAACAGATGTGTATTCATATTAATGTATTTTAGCCACAAATTTGAATTAAACTTTAAAAAAAAACTAATACGGAACTTTTTGGATTTAATAGTTTATTCTCACTTCCACTATTTCTCAATCATTTTACACTATGTGGGGAGATCTCCCAAAAACAGAAATATCTTTTGAAGGGCAAGCCACTTGTAGTACATTCTGAATTTGTTTCTCCAGATCAAACAGTCAACCAAAGTTTTTATCTGAAAGTTTTGAGAAGATTGTGTCACAATTTGTGGAAGAAAAGTTCCAAGTTGTGGTAAACATGTAATTGGTTTGTCCGCCATGACAGCACACCTGCCCACACCTCACTGAGTATTCAGCAAATTTTGACCAAAACCAGCATGACCCCCATGCTTCACTCCCTATTCACCTGTTCTCATCCTGAGTGACTTTTCTGTTTCCCTGGATAAAACAAGTCCTCACAGGGAAATATTTTTGCTGATGTGGAAGAGGTGAAACGAAAAGCAGCAGAAGCATTAAATGGCATCAAAATTGACAATTTCAAAATGTTTTGAACAGTGAAAAAAGCATCTGTATAGGTGTATTGCATCAAATGGAGAGCACTTTGAAGGTGTTTGAAGTTTAAACATGTAAGGGTAAATACATGATTTTTTATAAGTTAATTCCATTTTGGGGGTCCGTCTTCATATGCAAATTACTGTAACATTTTAATCTATTTCTGGGTCTTTTTTTCCCTGTAATCCATCCTTTACATTTTTGTCAGAATGTCCCTTTGTGCCATTGATCTGATTTTGTCATTTAACTTCTTAAAAATCCCCACATGGTTTCCGACTATTGATAAAATGGAGATTGAACAATTTAAACCTTTTCATAATTTGGATTTACATTTTTTTCTAGAATTACGGCCAATCCAAGCCTTAAATATTGACCTTAAACTGATCACCATCTACGTAAAATGCCACACATTTTCACTTCTTTAGTTATTGCTCATGTTATTACTTAATCAAACTCCCACCTTGCTCAGTTTGAAGATATTTTATTCCTGATTCAAGTTTAATTCAAATGTTACATCTTACCTGAAGACTTCTTTGATCCTGACATCTACAATTAAATTCTCCTTTTGATGTATATTGATTGAAACATCCTAAGGTACATAGTGTACTCTCTACATTTTAGTCTTTGTGTTTGTTTTTTATTGTCCCTGTCACCCATGGGCATATAGGTTTACATATACACACAGGACTCCACATATAAATGCAATCATAATATTATAATATTTTTAGCAAAGAAATGTAACCTTATTTCTTGTCTCCCCCCATTCGCCCCCCGCCCCGAACTAAGTATATTTTTCGGGTATGTTTTCTGTAGTGTATATGCTTTAATCACTTGGATAGAGAAGAATGGAAAGGCCCAGGACACAATTGTCATAGATATATAGGAAGAGTTTTGTACTGTAATGTTTTCCAATCCATGTGTAACAATCTTATAATAAAAATAATATATATATTTTTATTTTACATTCAGGAGGTCCACATACAAGTTTGTTACTTGGACATATTGTGTAGTGGTGGGGATTGGGTCTTAGGTGGCCCATTCTCCAGATAGTGAACATCGCACCCCATGGGTAATTTCTGAACCCTAACCCACCTCCACATGTCCCCTTTTATTGATGTCCCCAGTATCTATTATTTCCATCTTTTAAATTTTAAAAAAGGACCATGTAAGTATAGTCATATTAAAATGACTACTACTTAAGTATTTTAAATCAACTACAAAAATGATTTTAACCTCTGATTTAATTAAATTACTTAGCTTCAAATATAAATTTGATTTTTTCTATACTCGGAAATGGAAATATAATTTTCACTTTATATGAAAAACGAAGGCATCTAACTTTACATTTTTAATTGTCTGTAACATCTTTACAAATATTTTCTTAACATTTTGGAAAATAATATTTATACTATATAGTTAACCAAACAGCATCATATCATTTGAATAATAGACTCATGAAAAATTATACACATCTCACTCTACAGATTTAACATAGCATTCTAGTCTTAAGACTTTTTAAAGCCAGATGTTTTAAAATTAAAATCAGGACTGAAAGAAAATCATGGCCTTCTAAATTTAAATGTTATCACAGACATATTACATTTCAAATTTTGAAATGCTTCATTAAACAACTATTTCATTGGTATTCAAACGATGTTCTCTTCTCAATAATTACAAATACAACATCAATAAACTATTTCAGTTGTAAATAATACTTTAGTAGACTAAAGAATCATCCACTGCATCTATCAATAAGCATACTTGCTTACTGAAAGCTTTAAAAAAATCATTGCCTGACATAAAGGCATGGTTATTTGCAATGGAGTCTGTCCTATGGTTAGCATTAGCGCTTCTTCTTCAAGTTTGCATTCTAATTACCATTACTTTGTTTTTTCTCAGTCTTTCTTTATTCAGTAGATTGTTCCATTGTTATATTTATTTAGACCACTCTCAAAATCCTACTTTAACCCTCTTTTACATAATTCAAATCAACATTTTCATATCTATTTTTTTCCAGTGCAAAAGGAAACATCCAACAGACTAAAAATATCTAACAGTCTAGGTAAGATTTCCCATTTGCAGACAATAACTAAAACAGATAAAGAACAAAATGTTAAAGTTGCTTGAAATAATTGGGAAAAACTATATTTTAACAAATGAGAAGACTAAGTTCTAAGCAATAAAAGTAACTTACTTGAAAGCCTACACTTATAATAAAAACTTTAACCTTTTGTCTGCCCCTCTCTCAACTGTCTTCATGTGGTACCAACACAGGAATGTTTAAGAATTTGTATATTCATATTCTTATTAGGCTTATTCTCATAGTGCAACTTATACACTTATTCTCATAGTGCAACTTATACATTTCTGTAAGAAATCTTACAAATGTTTTGACCGATCACAATTTAAAGTTATGACTCAAACCTCCAAAGAAAACATTATAACTTTCCTAAGACAGTTTCTTAAATCTCCTTCCCCCATGCATTTAAAGGATAACAAAATTTCCTCTTCTAAATCTCACAATGTGCTTATCTCTTCCTCATATTATCATCTTGTCTTTAAACCTCACTGATATAATAGAAGCAATTTAAACAGAAACTCATACCACCAAATCCATAAATATTCTATAATTTTTCATGCATTTTTCTCTTTTCTCTTGTTAAAGAAGCAAAAATAACTCCTGTATTCTAGAAAATCAACTCTTTTACATGTGTTCCTTCCTCTCACCATGTAGATATTAGTCCTTTATGCTCTGTATATATTTAAAACACCACCAATTTTTATTATTCTTATTCTTTTCTATTGTCACTTATATTAAAAAGAAAAGCAATCAAACAAAAATCACTGCCCTTTGACTACAAAAGCCCTTCCAGCTGCTTCTCCAATCCACACGTTCTTACAAACCTAAATTTCTTAAAAATTCATCTACACTGTTACATAGTCTCACTAATTCACTTTTTAACAAATACCAGTCTGACTTTTTTTTAAATTTCAGTAAAACAACTATTTTTATAGTTAACAAAACTACTGTTTCCCAAATCAGTTGACTGCTTCTCTGTTTTTATTTTACTATAACGCTTCAAAGTTTTCATTAAAATGGACATTTCTTTTCTTATTCAAATATTTTTTTCTGGCTTTCATAAATCTGCATTTTTTTTTTTTTTTTTTTTTGAGTTGGAGTCTCACTCTGTCACCCAGACTGGAGTGCAGCCGCCGCTCCCGGCCACCGCAGCCTCGACCTGCTGGGCTCCGGCGATCCTTCCGCCTCAGCCTTCCAAGTAGCTGGGATTACAGGCACGAGCTACCACGCCCGGCTAATTTTTTGATTTATTGTGGAGATGAGGTCTCGCTTGCCCAGGCGGGTC
>CAUYQG010129905.1:0-11358 GCA_963574415.1 Tarsius wallacei
AATTCTATTAGATATGAAAGTTGAATTATAATCTGAGTGAAAAATGCTAATTTTTAAAAATGACTTTTATTGGGATAAGAATAGCTCATCATACTCCCTCTGACTTGATAGGCAAGCCCTAATAATAACCAAATTTCAGGAACCAGACAATACACTTATGGAATTCTAACAGTCAAACAGCTTTTTTGACCAAATTATTAAATGCTCACTGGTTGGATCAGCAGATTTTTTTCCCCTCCATATTCTTATTCTACTTTTTTTTTTTTTAAGTAGAGCACTCCTATTGCTACTTCAATAGGCATAATTACTGTAAGATATTTAGTGTTCATTTGTGGAATTAAAAAAAAAATAACTTGCAGCCATAAAGAAGAACAAAATCATGAACTTTGCAGCAACCTGGTTGGAATTAGAGTCTATAATACTGAGTGATCTTTCACAGAAACAAAGAACTGAGTATCACATGTTCTCACTCATAAGTGAACCTTGAACAACTACTAGAATACTATAAGAAAAGGATTGACTGTAGTGGGAAACTGCAGGGGATGGGGTGGGGAGGTGGGATGAACAGTAGTGGAAATCTGCCTGGGGAAGGGGGGGGCACACCTCATCAACAAGGGTAACTGCACAGTGAATATTTGTATACCTAACCCTGAAATGTACCCCACAATTTTAAAATAAAAAAAATTTAAAAGTTAGAAAAAAAAAAAAAAGAAGAAGTGGGGACTGAAGATGTGACTGAATTCCTGCAATCTCATGATAAATCTTCAGTGGATGAGGAGTTGAAGAGTTGCTTCTTATGATGTGCAAATTGTTTTGTTTTGGGTTTTTTTGGATGAAATTTACTCCTGATAAAAATGATATGAACATTGTCGGAATGACAACAAATAATTTCTAAAATTGCATAAACTCAGTTGATAAAGCAGTAGCAGAATTTGAAAGCACTGACTAATTTTGAAAATATTTCTACTGAAAGTAACGTGCTATTAAACAGCATTGTATGCTATAAGAAATCTTTCATGAGAAGAATCAATAGATGTAGCAAACTTTATTGTTGTCTTATTTTAAGCAATTATCACAGTCATCCTAAGCTTTTTGCAACTACCACCCTGATAAGTAAGCAGCCACCAACATTAAGGCAAGACCCTCCAGCAGCAAAAATATGAGTCACTGGAGATCCAGATAGTCATTAACTTATTTTAGCAATAAAGTACTCTACTTTAAGGTATATGCATTGTTTTTAGACATTATACCTTTGCATACTTAGTCAATTATGGTATAGTGTAAGCATAGCTTATATATACACTGAAAAACAAAAAAAAAAATGTGACTTGCTTTTTGGTGATACTTGCTTTATTGCAATGGTCTGAAACCACACCCACAATATCTTCAAGGTATGCCTATATTACAGGGGAAGAGATAGACAGAAAAATAAGAACGATCTCTTTTCTCAAACTAATTTTCTACTTTTTCTTACATGCAAAGGAATAATGTCTGTACTTACCTCAGTAGACTTTTGAGTAAATTAAGATGATAATATGTGTACAATGTTAAATACAGTAAATGATTCTATTACAGTAAATGCATAGCACTGGTATGATTTATAGCAGGACAGGGACATTATTATTTTAAGTTTTTTAGAATCAAGAGAAACTCCATCTTCCCCTTGTTTTTTGCAAGCTCTGAGGAAAGTAGAAAAACCTCATTGAATGTTTGGTTTCTGTATAGTACCAGGGGGAATGAGAAGAGTTACAGTTCAAGTATGAACACCATGTAAAGTAATGGTTCTATGAATGCTTGTTCTCTTTATTTAGATAAAATTTGTATGCAAAGAGGAAGGGGAAGAGGTAAAGAACATCAGACAATGGGAAGAAAGAGAATACCAAAACCAAAAAACAAAGAAGAATAGTAAGCAGAGTGTAAAACAAATATCTTAGCAAGCTATTGTATTTGAGAAAGAGAAATATATTGCCTAAAGTTGTATGATTCAGTGCCAGATGATCAGAGACTTTAAAAGCATCATTAACACTTTAGTGTAAATGTAATATTTGGCAATAGCACATATATTCTCCTTATTCTGAAAATTATGAGTTGCAAATTGTTCTTTGAAGTGTTTTGTTCATTTTTCTGCCAAATTTTCTTTCCACATTTATTAATTTATAAGATTCATAGAATAACTTTAATTCTTTGTGTAGAAATTACAGATATATGTAGTGGAAATACCTTCTCTCACTTTACAGGCAGCCTTTTTATTCTACAAATGAAATCTTATGATGGAAAAGATTCTTTCATTTGAATACTATCCTCTTCATAATTTTTTCCACCAATGTATAATATTTTTGTGTATCCTGTTTAAGAATTTTTTCTTACTTTAAATTCAAAATGATCTTTTATTATGCTATCTTATAAAAGCTTTATAGTTTATATTTTACCTTTAGATAAGAAATTCAGTAATAATGTATTTTTGTGTATTATATGAAGTAAAACAGGTGGCTTTTTTCTTTGTATGGATTTCTATATGACTCAGCACACGATATGAAGAGGTGCTCCTTAGTTTCCCTTAAAAAAAATAAATCAAATGAATAGATATGTATGGGTTTGTTTCTATTATATATTCTATTCCAAGGATCAATTTGTTTAATCTTTTTTTTTTTTTTTTTTTGAGTTGAAGTCTTACTCTGTCGCCCAGACTGGAGTGCAGTGGCCGGGAGCGGCCACTGCAGCCTCGACCTGCTGGGCTCGAGCGATCCTTCCACCTCAGCCTTCCAAGTAGCTGGAACTACAGGCGTGCACGACCACGCCCGGCTAATTTTTTGATTTGTTGTAGAGATGAGGTCTCGCCAAGGTTGCCCAGGTGGGTCTCGAACCCGCGGGCTCAGGCAATCCACTCACCTCAGCCTCCCAAAGGGCGGGATTACAGGCTGAGCCACTGAGCTGGGTTTTTTTTTTTTTTTTGAGTTGGAGTCTCTCACTGTCATCCAGGCAGGAGTGCAGTAACACCCTCACAGTCACTGCAGTCTCTACTTGCTGGGCTCAGGTGATCCTTTTATCTCAGTCTTCCAAGTAGCTGGAATTACAGATGTGCACCACCACATCCAGCTAATTTTTTTTATTTATTGCAGAAACGAGGTCTTGCCAAGTTGTCCAAGGTAGTATCGAACCCTTGGGCTCCCGCAATCCTCTCACCTTGGCCTCCCAAAATGCAGAGATTACAGGCATGAGTCACCATGCCCAACAATTTGTTTAATCATCTTATGCTAATATTCAACTGTTTTGATTCCTATGACTTTATAGTAGGTCTTAATATCTGGCAGCGTAACTTACCTCTGTTCTCCAAAATTGCCTTGGCTATGCTTGGCTTTGCAATTCCAAATAAATTAGAGAACCAACTTATCTCTTTCCATGCAATAGAAAATTTGGAGAGATTTTTATTGAGATTGCAATTTTCCATATATCAATTGTTAAGACTTGGAATCCTTGCAGCGTTGACTCTTCCAATAAGTAAGTATAAGATAATGTGGTTTATATAGGTGTTTTATAGTTTTCTGTATAGAATCTTCTCATTATTTCTCAATGTATTTATGTAAAAGCCTGAATTTGTATGCTATTGTTAGTAGTAGTATTATTATTACATGCTACAGATTCTTTTTAAAAGGCAACAAATTGATTTCAGCAAAAATGAACATAAATATACTGAGATGTTTTTTAAAATGCCTTGACCCACAGCTGACACACAAATTGTACTATGCTTGGAATTTCTGTTTTTCATAGTTTTTCTTCATCCCCTTGGCATTTTATTTCTACACCATCATACTCAGCATATATCCAAACATGTAGAAGTCTACCTGATATTTTTTAAGGAGTGAAAACCTGCTACAATATCAAAACTTTCTTAAGAAAATTAGAAAAAAAATCTTGAAATTTACTTATTAAAAAGAAATTGGGTCTATTTTTAAGAAAAAAATAAAGCATCTGCTGACTAGTTATGTTAATGAAATACCTATTTTCCATTTCTAGGACTAATTCATACAATAATTACACTCTAATATCATAAATATATGGGTCCCCAAATATTTATATGATATATATATATGGGTCCCAAAAAAACAGAATTAACTTTTGGAGGGCAGGCCTCTTGTAGTACTGGCCTCCCCGCTAGATAAGTGTTCTAGGAATCCATCGGCATCAGTGTACTAGCTAGTGCTGTTGTAAGTGACTGCTCAGCTTCAGTGTATTTGGGGCGCGGAGATCCTTTCAGTGTGTTTGCCCATATCATGATGGGTGATTTACATGAAAAATATGCAGCAGTGAAATTTTGTTTTCTGTTGTTTGACCAAAAATGGCAAGACCCCTGTGCCCCACTGCCTGATTCACCCAATCTTGCCCTGAGTGACTTCTTTTTGTTTCCCAGCATTAAAACATCCTCAAAGGAAAACATTTTGCCAATGCAGTAGAGGTGAAACAAAAAACAGCAGAAGCACTAAAAAGTATCAAAATTAACTAGTTCTAAAACTGTTTTGAGCAGTGGAAAAAGCATGTAATGCATCAAATGGACAGAACTTTGAAGGTGACTGAAGTTTAAACATGTGAGAATAAATACACAATTTTTTAGAAATAAATTATGTTTATTTTGCATCTCCCCATATATATAGACATAGATATATACATATAAATACACATAGTATAAAACATACACAATAGTCTATAAGTTATACCAACCTTAATGCACATGCATGCACACATTCATGTAACCACCCATAACAAGATGTAGAAAAGATAGGATATTTCTAGCACTTCATACAATTTCACTGTACATCTTGCCTGTTCATATTCCCTCAGAGGTAAGCACGAATCTGAATTCTGTGAATATCTGTTAGTTTTGTCTCTTCTTTAAATTCATGTAGTTGGGAAACATACAGTTTGTGTCCTGTGTCTGTCTTTTGATACCAACCAAAAGGAACATAGTGCTTTGTTTTTAGTTGCTGAGTCGTGTTTCATTGAATGAATATCACTATTTTGTAAGAATGAACCATTTGGTCATGTTTTCACTTCTTGGTGGCATTTGGTTGTTTCTAGTTTGGTCCCATTGTGAAAAAAGCTGCCATGAACATTCTTTTTCAAGTTTTTTACTGGACACACATAGTCACATCTCCAGGTATATCCTGGAAGTAGAATTACTAGAGCATAAGGTAGGCATGTACTTAATTTTAGTGGAAACTGCTAAGTTTAGACACTCTTCAGTAGCGTGACAACTCATGGGTACTAGCTACTTGAGAATAGCTGGGATTCTAGGGATATCCCAGCAACTGATGGGAGCCCTTTTTGGGTGAGCATTCCCTTCTCTCCTCTTCATGGTATCAGCTGCCTACAACACACTGTTGGTGCAAGGAATAATTGTTATTTAGGAAGTTGTTGGACTTCAAAGACTGAGTAAGTCAGACCAGTATGCACACTGAGAATCCTTTATCTCTGTCATTTGCGACTTTTATGCTTTTCAGGCATTTATGCCACTGGAACCCACTTGAGATGTGGTTCACTAAGAGTATTCTTAGCCTTCCCACTTCTGAGAATTTGTTTAAGAGTGCTCTGCTTGATTGTGAACTTATTTGTGTTGTGTGCTGTGTGTTTATAAGTTTTTTACATGTATATTGCCCTGACCAAAAAGAGAAATGTTAATTCAATTCCTCTGTGCAGACTGTCAAGCTGCATCTTGTATAATCAGCAGGCTTTTTGCCTGTGAGCTCATAAAATGGAAAAGGATAGTTTCCTTCTGTAACATGACTTGGTTTCTACAGCTATGGCATAGAGAGAGGGTCACCAAAGCCATTCTGTTCTTCTGAAAGCCTTGAAGAGGAGAACACAGGAATCTGGCAAGCCAGCAAAAGGGTAAGAATTACTTACCAGACTCCAAGATTTTATTTTTTTCTCTCTCTCTGTGCAATCTGGTCAAGCAGATGATAAAAAATCCCTTTTTCTATACAAATTTAAGGTTGAAAAGAGGAAATATTTTATGTGACATAATAGTGTCCTGGATAGCCTTAAGATTTGTCTTGATTAAAATAGAAAGGAAAGTTGAACCTAAAACAAAGTTAAAATTCTTTGCAAGCTCAAAACTGCCTGCTCCAAATTCTTTTGGGAAAAACAGCAGTGGTCACTCCACTCTACAGTCCGGTAGTTAAGGTTCTGCCCTTTCACTATAGCAAACTGGGTTCAATTCCCAGGCAGTGAACAAATCCCATCTGGTTTGCTATTTGTGTGACTCTGGTGATTTCTATCTATGGAGGTATATGGGGAATTTTTCTGCCCTTTGAATGTAGGCAATCAGTGGAGAAGCTAAGACCCTTGGAAATAAGTTGAATAAAAATGTGGGTCACACTTCATTTCTAGTTAGCAAAGATTTTCCTTCTCTAAGCTTTCTCTGGTGTGATTTTGATCTTGTAAGAACTGCTTGCACTTTTTTGGAGATATATTCATGGTTCAGTCATAAACTGTGGTTAGGGGCTTGAGAAGACACCTTCAGTAAAAAGTTTAAAAACCAGAAAATAACAGTTGTTTCTCCTGGCTAAAATCAAGTAACAAAATTTGAAAGGATTTTTTTTTAGATCTCAATGGTTAAAAATCAGCTTAATTAATAGCAAATATCCAAGTAATAATATATTTTCTTTTTGAATCCTGTTTTTGAGAATTCTTTTAGTGAACTTAAGCATTAAAAAAAACCCTAGCAAACAAAAAATATGTGCTTGATTTCTCTGATCTCTTCCTTTCTTAAAAATTGTTCTTTCAAACCTGTTTCTCCTTCTTCTTTGCCATCTTCAGTTCTGTGAGAAATGAACTCACCAGTCCAAAATCAAAGAATGGACACAGATGTGGAATATAGCAGAAGTGAGACTTTAATGATGGCCTTGCAAGATTGGGTATCTGGTGGGCAGGCACACTCAAGGTGGTTACAACAAGCTTTTTATTTTCTAGTGTGTGAACTCCTCCCCTGGTTCCTCATTGACTGAGTAATACATATGTTACAATCCTCCCCGCCACCCCCCAACATCGCCTAAGCAGATTTTGGTCCAAGTAAGGTTAAAATAAGTGCTTGTTGCTATTTGATTGAAGGGTTTCAGCATTCCGATTTCTAAGCAAGTTTTATTTCCCCAAGATGTGACTATTATGACACCTCCCTTTGCTTTGTCTTTTGGTCACATCAGCAATGAATTATTCATTGTCCTTCAATGATGTGACAGTTACCAACCTCCCTCTGTTTTGTCTTTTTATCACATCAGCAGACCTTACTCTTTTTTCTAGAAATGAATCATTTATTGTCCTTCACAAGTTCCAAATGAAAACATCTAGAGAAGGCTTCTAATGACTTTTGTCTGTCCCCTAAACAACACAGAGCAAAGGCATCATCTACTCCTTTTCTGGGGTGTTTTCTCTTTTCCTTTTGGTGTCTCAATAGTCATGAGCAGATTATTTTCATGTCTAAATTTCTGCTCTCTTTTGTGTTGTGTTACCTAATCTCTTTGGCTTTTGGGGATACCAGAAAATGCTTTGTGTTGCGGAAAAAAAAAATTGACCTCAGTATATAAAATAAGTACACTTTTAAAGATGATTACGGAGCTGGGCTCAGTGGCTCAGCCTGTAATCCCAGCGCTTTGGGAGGCTGAGGTGAGCAGATTGCCTGAGTCCGCGGGTTAAAGACCCTGCCTGGGCAACTTGGCGAGACCTCATCTCTACAATAAATCAAAAAATTAGCTGGGCGTGGTAGCGCACCTGTAATTCCGGCTACTTGGAAGGCTGAGGCGGAGGGATCGCCGGAGCGTTAGATTAGGAAAAACAATTTATTTAAAAAGTAGATTAAAGAAAGTCAGGAGTTTCACCGTCCCAGATTGGGAAGGGGACTGGAGCTTAGAGAAAGGAATGACCAGGTCATAGCTCAATGAAAGCAAGGTTGGGTCAAAGTTTAACAAAAGTATGGCTGCCCATCCAAGCTGCACTGGACAAAAAATGTGGTACATATACATGAAGGAATATTATGCAGCTATAAAGAAGGACAAACATATGGACTTTGCAGCAACTTGGATGGATTTAGAGTATTATACTCAGTGATCTATCACAGAAACAAAGAACAGAGTACCATATGTTCTCATTCATAAATGGACCTTGAGCAATTATCATAATACTATAAGAAAGGGATTGGCAGTAGTGGGAAACTGAGAGGGGAGGGGATGTGGGATTGGCAGTTGAGGGAAATTTCCAGGGAAGAGAGGGGCACACCTTATTAACAAGGGTGCCTGCATAATGAACATTTGTATACCTAACCTTGAATTATACCCCACATCTTTTAAAGGAGAAAAGAAAAGAAAAGAAAAAAAGTATGGTTGCAACTGCATGAATGCTTTTTAAACCTTTTTTTTGGTGGCAGTAGATTGTTACGGTGATTGGGTGGTAGTCTATTTTGCATCATCTTGAAGGGAGCATGTAAGCATAGGAACTGATGTCACAATGATGAATGGCAGGAAGATGGGTGAGTTAGTCACATAATTTTGGACATGGTGATGTTTGTGTCAAGTAGGTCATAGATGGTTGATTTATGGGTAGAAGACAAATACTTGGAATAGCAAAGTAATCAGTAGCTGGGGGGTTGCAAGACAATTATCAATAACTAACTTTGAGAAACTAGTTCTGTCCTTGGCTAATGATTAGAGGGCAAACTCGGTAATTTGCTAAGAAAACATGTCAGAGCTAAGCAGTGTTAAAAATGACTGGACTTTAGGTAAGTTTACTCTATTTTGATATTTTGTCTTTTCAGTTATAAAAGAACAGTGAAATGTAGTTTTGTGAAAAGAAAAGTAACTTTGTCTAAATTAGAGTGTTTTACATTATTTTAAAGTGGAAGAAAAATGATGGCTTAAACTAACTGAATATAAAAAGTTCAAAATAAAGGTAAATTTTAAAAATAAAATGGGGAGGGAGAGGCAATATGGCAATGAAACAGGTCACAGTGTGAGAGTCTCCACAAAAGAGAATGGCCATAAAGACTCTGTGTGAGTGGGTGTGTACCAGTGGTTGAGAGTTCATCTGAATGGAGACTTGTGTTCATGAACCCGGGGCTATTCTCTGGAGGTGACTGCAACCCACCACTTCCCTGAGATTGGAGTTGTCAGCATGCAGAATCATCTGCCCTTCTCGGGGCTCTCTTAAGAGGAGTCAGGAGAGAACAGCTTCTCCTCACCGTTTGGCACCTGGCCCACATCACCCATGGCAACAGACTTGGCAAAAGCAGAAGGACCCATAGAGAAGGCAGGATGTGGAAATCTGGAATGGAGCTCCTCCTCAGGTGAGGAGACATCCACCTGCACCATCTTCTCTGTCCTGGGATTGGGCAGAGACCTGCATTGCCCCGTTGCATTCTGTCTAACTTCCAACCTGGGACACAGAGGCTATCCCATCTTCAGAATCAGAGAGAGAGATGCCCCTCTGATATGCTGGAATAGGCACAGACATGTCAGATCTGAGTGAGTGATTTGATAGAGATGGTAGCATGAAACAAGTCCAGTGAGTCCAGATCTGACCCATCCTCCTCCCACAGTAGTCTGTGGGACATCTGACCCACCCTGAAAGCAACCCTATCTGCCTGTGATGAGAATGGAGGGAGCAGACTGGAGACCAGAGCTGCTCTTTAACATGGCGGCAACAGCCAAAAGGAACCTAACAGAAATGGCCACAGAGTGAGTTCATTTTTTGTTGTTTGTTTTTCTGTTTTAATTTTTTTCTTCTCTCTTTCTTTCTGTTTTTGATTATGTTTTCATGCTTGCTTTGTTCCTGTTATTTTAATTATTTTTTAGATTTTTTGTTTGTGTATGGGTATTTTTAAGGGTGAGTACATCAACAGATTTTTTTTGTTTGTATGATTGTATGTTTTGTTTGTTTGTTTTGACTGTCTTTGTTACTCTGTGTATTCATTAGCTGGTTTGCCTGTTTATTTCCTTCTTGTTCTTCTCTCTCTCCACTTTATTTTTATCTTCTTCCTTTCTTTTTTCATTCTTTTCCTTTTTCTTATCTCATTTTGCTTTTAGGGGGCAAACCTATACTCCCACTGCATGGACAGATTGTAAGGTAGTGGGAAGTAAGCTCCAGGGGGCCCATGCAGCTGTCAGTGGATACTGGGATCTGCATATAACTTCTGAATCACAGCTCCCCCCTTAATTGAATCTCAACACTGCAAAAAGCACAGCCCGCCATCTCCAGTTTGGCTTCATAACTGAAAAAATCTAGAGGATCTACATAAGGAAGAATAGGAGATTGAGCAAACAGAAGTAAAAGCTATTCCCCCATCACTGAACAACAGAATTAAAGAAGAGGTTAAAAAAAAGATAGGAGATAGAAAACCTACACAAATGAAGAAAAAACAAAGGAAGAATATGTGTCTCATACAGATCCCCGGGAGGACAACAATTGACAATACAGATTTTGAAACTCAAACAATGGAGAGCACCCAGAATGACTGGTCTCAAGCCAGATTTCAAGATATTAATAGAAGGAATACATATAAATGAGGAGAGACAGGAGGAAAGAATGAAGGGGTTGATAACTGAGATAACAGCAATAACAGTGAATGAAATAAGTTACAAACTGATAATCATGGCAAGAAGAATTAACCAAGCAGAAGAAAGAATAGCAGAGCTTGAGAACCAAAATATGGAACTAACTGAAACTATTAAAAACAAAGAAAAAATTCTTAAAAAGACAGAACAAAGTCTCCAAGAGATGAGTGATTATTTCAAGAGGCCAAACCTAAGATTAATTGGAGTTCTAGAGGCAGATAAACAGAGACCACCCTGTAATGAACGTTCCACAAAATTATCCAAGTAAACTCCCCTCATCTCATCAAAGATGTGACCATTCATACACAAGAGATTAAGAGAATCCATGCAAGACAACAAAAGAGAAGATCAACTCCAAGATACATAGTAATTTGCCTACACAAAGTAGGTATAAAAGAAAAAAAATCTAAAGGCAGCAAGAGAGAAAGGTCAGACTACTTACAGGAGAAGACCAATTAGAACAGCAGCAGACTCATCTACAGAAACACTTCAGACTAGCAGAGATTGTAGCACAATCTTCAAAGTTCTCAAAGATAAATAATTTCAACCAAGAATTACCTACACAGCTAAGCTAAATTGTATCAGTGATGGAGAATTAAAATCTTTCCCAGACATTCAATCGCTAAGAGTTTACGCCACCTCCAGTTGAGCTCTACAAGAAACACTTTAAAAAGTATTAAGCACAGAAGAAAGAAAAAAGAATGACAATGCCCTTCACAAGAGTGCAAGAAAAAGAGTAAAAACACACATAAATCAACCCAAA
>CAUYQG010129906.1:0-12878 GCA_963574415.1 Tarsius wallacei
TTTTTTTTTTTTGAGTTGGAGTCTCACTCTGTCACCCAGACTGGAGTGCAGTGGCTGCTCCCGGCCACCGCAGCCTCGACCTGCTGGGCTCCAGCGATCCTTCCGCCTCAGCCTTCCCAGTAGCTGGAATTACAGGCACGCGCTACCACGCCCAGCTGATTTTTTAAAAATTTATTGTAGAGATGAGGTCTCGCCAAATTGCCCAGGTAGGTCTCGAACCCGCGGGCTCAGGCAATCCACTCACCTCAGCCTCCCAAAGCGCGGGATTACAGGCTGAGCCACCGAGCCCGGCTTACAATTTTTTTTTTAAGTTGGCATCTCACTCCGTCACTCAGGCTGGAGTGCAGTGGCACGCCCACAACCACCGCACCCCCTGACCTCCTGGGCTCAGGTGATCCTTCTGCCTCAGACTTCTAAGTAGCTGGAACCACACACCAGGCTAATTTTTCCTGATTTATTGTAGAGACAAGGTCTTGCTATGTTGCTCAGGATTGTCTCAAACCCTGAGCTCAGGCAATCCTCTCCCTCCCAAAGTGCTGGGATTACAGGTGTGAGCCACCACACCGGCAAAATTAACATTTTCAAAGTGAATAAGTGAGAGGCATTAAGCAGATTCACAGAGTTGTGCAACCATCACCTCTATGTAGTTCCAGAGCATTTTCATAAAAAGGAAGCCCCATTCCCATTTCCAGTCACTCCCCAGTCCTTCCATCCCCAGCCCCGGCAACCACCAATCTGCTTTCTGTCTCTACGGGTTTAGCCATTCTGGACATTCGTAGAATTACACCATATAATGTGCGATTTTTTTGTGACTGCCTTCTTCCCTTTGCATAATATTTCTAAGGTTTACTTGTGTTGTGACATGTATATGAGGGGGGACCCCCCCAAAATAAACCCAGAATGTATTTATTAAAAATGGTGTATTTCTTCTTACCTGTCTAAACTTCAGTCGCTTTCACAGTACTCTCTGCTTGATGCAATACACCCATCAAGATGCTTCTTCCACTGCTCAAAACAGTTTTTGAACTCATCAATTTTGATTCCTTTTAGTGCTTCTGCCGTTTCCTTTCTCACTTCTTCCACATCGGCAACACGTTTCTCTTT
This sequence comes from Tarsius wallacei, assembly GCA_963574415.1. Taxonomy (NCBI): domain Eukaryota; kingdom Metazoa; phylum Chordata; class Mammalia; order Primates; family Tarsiidae; genus Tarsius; species Tarsius wallacei. Next base: position 1,105 of record CAUYQG010129906.1, read on the forward strand.
GAAGACCATTTTCGTCTGGGGAGACAACAAAAAAAGTCGCTCAGGGCGAGATTGAGTAAAGAGGAAGGGTAGGGCACAGGGGTCATGCCATTTTCAGTCAAAGACTGCTGAACACTCGGCACGGTGTGGGCAGGTTGTTCCTGTAAATCACCCATCATGAAATGGGCAAATGTGTTGAAAGAATCTCCCAAAAAAGAATTCACTGAAGCTGAACGCAGCCTCTCACAACAATGCTAGCTGGTATAATGGTGCTGATGGGTTCCTAGAACACTTACCTAGCTGAGGAAGCCTGTGCTATAAGGGGCCCACACTCCTAAAAATAGTTCCCGGTTTTTTTGGGGGGGAGGAGGTCCTATAAGTACTTTGCTCCTTTTAGTGGCTGAACGGCATTCCATAGTAAGGGTATGCTACAAGTTATGGTCCATTCATCCACCAATGGACATTTGAGTTGTTTTCTGCTTGTGGCTACTATGAATAGTGCTGCTGTAAACATTTGTGTATGGGTTTTTGTTTGGATATCTGTTTTCTTTTTCTTTCTGTTTTAAATATTTTTTATTGAAATAACAATAAAATAAAAAAGAACAGTGACCATTTGAATCAAACTTTCACTTTACCAATATAAAAACATAACCAAAACTTCAAATCGTTTCTCTTATACATCTTCCATAAACTCAACACCAGGAAAGTTCTCAAAGCCAAACTATAAATGATACTCGTACACTATGCTGTGAGCACAATAATCAAAAGTTTTAATATTTGAGTCCCTCCAACTTAATGTTTTTACTAGTTCATAGAGAATACTTGTTTTCAACTCTTTTGTGTAGACACCTCGGAGTAAAATTGCTGGGCCGTATATACTCTACGTATACCTTTTTGAAGAACGTTGATCATCTTATTTTGTTATTTGTTTATTGTTAGAGACAAAGGCTAGTTCTGCAGCCCATGCTGGAGTGCAGTGGCATGATCAGGGCTCACTGCAGCCTCAATCTCCTGGGCTCAGGTGATCCACCTCCTCAACCTCCCGAACACCTGGGACTACAGGCACAGGACTACCATCATGCCCGGCTAATTTTTTTTTTTTTTGAGTTGGAGCCTTACTCCATCACCCAGGCTGGAGTGCATTGGCATGCTCATGGCCACCCCAGCATTGACCTGCTGGGTTCAGGCAATTCTTCTGCCTCAGCCTTTCAAGTAGCCAGAACTATAGGTGTGTGCTACCATGCCCGGCTAATTTTTTTTATTTTTTATTTTTATTGTAGAGACGATGTCTTGCCAAGTTGCCCAGGCTGGTCTCGAACTCTCAGGCTCAGGCAATCCACTCGCCTCAGCCTCCCAAATTGTTGGGATTATAGGCTGAACTACCGAGCCCGGTCCTGGCTAATTTTTTTAATTTTTCTGTAGAGATGGGTCTTGCTATGTTGTCCAGCCTGGTCTTGAACTCCTGACTTCAAGTGATCCTTCCATCAACTTCCCAAAGTGCTTGGATTGCAGGCATGAGCCACCATGCCCAGTCCTTGATTATTTTAAAGCCTGTTCTGTGTGAATACCTATTTTCTCTTTAAATGAAGGACAGAGCTTTCTCTTGTTCTTTGGTCTCCTCCAAGGTGTCCAGTCCTGGCTCACTGTGCAGACAGAAGTCTCCCCAAGCTGTGGTGGCACCATGGGTGTGAGTGTGTGGATCCCACCTCACCCAAGTGCTGAGGTGTGGATTCATGGTCTTGCCAGGCACACACGTGACCACTGGGATGCCTCCGTGCCTCTTCCTGCCCTCAAGTGCCCCGATTCCCACATTCACACTTTTTTTGTGTTTCACAAAAAGGCATCCCATGGACTAATGGCAGCCCCCAAGCCCTCAGTGTACCTGGCACCAACAGAGTGTGCCCCTCGCCCACTCCCTGGGCAGGAGCAGCTCTACCCTTCTGCATCCACCGATGACCTTCCTTTTCCCTGGAATCATCACAACTTAACCTAGGATCCAGACATTTTCCACACTGCCAGCGGTCATGGGTCCACCCCCGCCTGTGGGTACCCTGGTTGCCCACTTAAAGAACTCTCTGTCCCCCACTCCGTGGCCTCTGGCCTTATGCACGTCCCCCTACCCTCCTCCCTGCCCCCAGGAGTTCCAGCCCCAGACATGGAGGCTTTATCTGGAATGTGAACTCCTTCCACCTGGCCCTGAGAATTCCCTTCTCTGCTCCAGATCCAGGATTTGGGTCTCAGCCTCCCCGTCAGGTCCCTGCCCCACCTCTTCCTCCTTCCAGAGTGCTGTTTTGCCAGGTGGGTCCTGCAGACTTTCTAACGTGCTTGTACACCCATGTGTGTCCTCTTACTGAGTGGAGGCTCCTGTGTAAACACACTCCCAAATGGACCCCTGATACCTGCTTCACATGCACAGATGTGCATCCACGTGGGCACATACATCATACGTGAACACAAAGACCGATGGGAGTGGGGGCAGGCAATCTGTGGTTAAATCCAAGGGAGAGACACAGACCCTATGCACGTAATCATATGCTTAAACCAGGCCGGGCGGCTCAGGGACAAACACGGGTCTGTTTGCCTGTGTGCACAGCACTATGGGAAGCCTGAGCCCCTTGGAGCCCACCCCCTCTGTGGGGCTGGTTGAAGCCAGCAGCTTATCAACTCAGGGTCCTGGGAGAGTGGGAAACCCAAGGATGAGTCAAAAGATAAGGAGAGACCAGGAAAACTGGAAGGAAAGAGACCCCCAGAAGCTCTTCCAAACCTGATTTCATGAGAAAGGTAAAAAAAAAAGTTGTTTTCATCTCTGGGTGCTGTGGAGTTAGGAGTTTACTCTGGGGGTCTTCCAGAGGTCAGGGCATCTGTGTACTTGGGGCATGAGGATTAGAACAGCACGAGGCCGGCCAGGCTCAGTGGCTCAGCCTGTAATCCCAGCACTTTGGGAGGCCGAGGTGAGTGGATTGCCTGAGCCTGTGGGTTTGAGACCCGCCCAGGCAACTTGGCCAGACCTTGTCTCTACGATAAAGCAAAAATTAGCTGGGCATGGTAGCGCGCTCCTGTAGTTCCGGCTACTTGGAAGGCTGAGGCGGAAGGATCATCAGAGCTCAGTAGGTCGAGGCTGCGGTGGCCGGGAGCGTGCCACTGCACTCCAGTTTGGGCGACAGAGTGAGGCTCCAACTCAAACAAAACAAAACAAAACAAAACAAACAAAAAAGAACAGCATGAGGCCCTGGTTTGGGGTCCCTGACTGTGGGCCCCATACCGTCGGTTTCTCTACCCACCCCAGAGGGCGCTCCTGCACCTCTCCCCAGCAGGGAGGTCGGTCGGGCAGGCTCACTGGGAAAGTGGTATTGAAACAAAGTCCTAACGAGGTCAGGGAGCAAGCTCTGTGGGTGTCTAGCGGAAAAGCATCGCTGGGGAGGGAACAGCCAATGCAAAGGCCCCAAGGCAGGACCATGAGTGGCCGGCATGATGTGAGCAGGAAGCTGGGGGAACAGGCCTGTCACCAAGCCAGAGGGATCATAGGGGCCAGTGGGGATACTCCGGCCTCACCCTAAGAGAGGTGAGAGCCCGGGGAGGGTTTTGTGCAGAGGAGAGATGCCTTCTCTTTCAACAGGATTCCTCTGGCTGCTGAAAACCGGCAGCCTGGCGGCATGGGGAGGGGCAAGAGCGGGACGCCAGAGAGATGTCATTCAAGTCCACAGTCTATGCTCAGCAGGGCCCTGGCCAGAGCCCACAGGGTTAGGACCCATCATTGGGCTCCCCACAAGAGAAGTATGAAGGCTGCAAAGGGTAAGTCAGAACGGTAGGGTGGGGCAGTGGTGAGGGACATGGGCTTCAGCATGAGACTGCTTGGGTTCAAGTTCCACAGAGTCCACAACAAGCCGTGGGACCTGTGGGCATTCTTGTGCGTCTTTTAGCAGCAGATAAGATATGGCATCTGCTCCCAGGCGCTGGTGTGTGGGTGTGCACAGGTTTAATTTAAAGTGAGAATAAGAATGGTAAGGGGCCATACCTGGGTGGCGAAGGGGACCCCAGGACACAATCTTTAAGGAGGGCCTCAGAGTGAGACTCTGGGCTCCAGGTTGCAGGCCTTCGGCTTCTTTTTTTTTTTTTTTTTTTGAGTTGGAGTCTCACTCTGTTGCCCAGACTGGAATGCAGTGGCCGCTTCCGGCCACCGCAGCCTTGACCCGCTGGGCTCCAGCAATCCTTCTGCCTCAGCCTTCCAAGTAGCTGGAACTACAGGCATGCGCTACCACGCTCAGCTAATTTTTGATTTCTTGTAGACACAAGGTCTCGCCAAGTTGCCCAGGCAGGTCTCGAACCCGCGGGCTCAGGCAATCCACTCACCTCAGCCTCCCAAAGTGCTAGGATTACAGGCTGAGCCACCGAGGCCGGCTGCCTTCGGCTTCTTAAGCCATCCCTCCAGGTGCTCACTTCAAATGCTCACTGGCCAGTCCTCCTCTCTTAAACTGTGGTGCAGACCATAAGAATATCTTTGCTTGTCTCCACGTATTTTGCTCCCAGTTGGAGCCTTGCCTGTTCATATTTCTTAAAGAAGACTTAACAAAGTCTTCTTGTTATCTTGCTGTCTTGAGTTGGTCTTGTGGTCCACTGTGGCACTCAGATTTTTTGGTTTTTGCTTCTGCTTACACAATTGGATTTATAACTTCTAATGTGCTTTTAGGGAAGTGCGACTGCTAACCTCTGCAGGGTGGGAGGTGACTAGCTGGGCCTAGCAGCCTTCCCAGGACCACACGGAGCGACAAGGGAAATGGTCCCTGAAGGAAGGGGTGGAAGGTGTGCTGACAGCCGAGCCTGGGCAGAGAGGACAACACCATCCACACGTTCCATCCAAAGTCCGCCTCATACCCCTCTGGGCAGCGTGGGGAATTCACTTATCCTGTCTGAACCTCTGCTTCGTCTCAAAAATGAGAGAGCAGAACACTGACTCCCACCCTGCCGGCCTCTCTAAAAGGCTTCATAGCAACGGGGGGCCTGTCAAGTGTCCAGGCAGTTCGAAGAGCAGCAGAACACTAAATACCGACCCTCCGCCACACAATGATGATGATGATTACCCCTAGGAGAGGGATAATCACCATGACCTACTTAGGGAGCTATTGTGGCTAATAGCACTAGAGAGCAATGCGAACAGCAGGCATGCAGGGGAAGTCGCAAGGAACTCTGGGCACGGCGAGCCCTGCGCACTTGTGTTTGAACCTGTTGTCTCCTTTTCTTTCGACTTGGTTGGAGACCTGAGGAGCATTTCTGAGAGGGAGTGACCCAAAGACCCCCAGCCCACCCTGGGCCACTGCCCTGAGCCTGGCAAGGGGTTAGCAGCAGAAACCCATCCACTCTGGCTTAAGGTGACGGGGTCATTGTGGTGAGGATCTAGGGGGCTTTGTGTTTCGGAACACAGAGAGAAGAATGGGGTCAGGCCTCTCTCCGGAAGGCCCCAGAACCAGCGCCTGAAGTGGAATCAGAACCTCCAAGTCCCCTTTGTATGTTTCATGACTCATTTTTTAAAACATTATTAAATACAGGCCTGGAGAGATGGCTCATGCTTGTAATCTCGGCACTTTGGGAGGCTGGGGCAGGAGGATGGCTTGAACCCAGGAGTTCAAGACCAGACTGGGCAACATAGCAAGACCTCATCTCTACAAAAAATCAAAAAATCAAAAAAATCAGTTGGGCATGGTGGTGCACGCATGTAGTCCCAGCTACTTGGGAGGCTAAGGCAGAAGAATTCCCTGAGCCCAGGAGGTCGAGGCTTTGGTGAGCTGTAATTGTGCCACTATACTCCAGCCTGGGTGACTGAGTGAGACTCTGACTCAAATTAAAATAAAATTAAAATCAACTTAAAATAATATTAAATACAACAAACATGCTGCCAAGAATAGAAAATCATGACACACACCTTTGCACTCACCAACATACTTTAATTTCACATTTGCTTTAATTCTCTACAAATAAGTTAAATACAGTAGCACCCCTGGATCACCCTCCCCCAAGGCTGTCCCTCCTCCCTTTGTGTCCTCAGAGTGACCATTGTTTTTGCTCTGATTCTGGCACTTGCTACACTCTCTTGCTAACACTTTGGCACGTTTTCTGCTACACGCATATGTGTTCATAAATGTCACCACAGATTGTTCTGAGTGTCTGAAAACTTTCAGTAAAGAGCTTCCCGTTGTGCCCATGCTCCTGCAACTTGCTTCTTTCCATCTCGTGGTCGATCTTGGGGACCTCTCCGAGTCGATTGAGGTCATTCTTGGTCACTCATGTCTGCTGCTATATAGAATTCAGTGGAATGACTATACCACAATTTATCCAGTGTCCCATGAGTGGACATCAGCTTATCCCTACCTTTTCCCTATCAAACCTGTATTGGTTTGGGTTCCCCTAAAAGCTGAGCTTGAACAGGTCTTGGGTACAGGCAGTTGTGAGGCAGGCATTCACATAGTTTAGAAATAGTTCAGGCAGGCTTTCTTAGGCAGGTCTAATTAAAATAGGGTAAGCATTCAGATCTTTATTATCCATACACAACCTTCACCCAGCTGATCATGCATAGCGGACCTGACTACCTTGCAGGCTGAAATGTAGCTCTACCAGTAAATCACACAAACAATAGGGACTTACTCAAAGTACAGACATAATGTTCTAAGAAAAGTCCAAATCTATTGAGACATTAACTTTCATTATTTAGAAGGTCTTTGCAACCTTAAAGTTTGAGAGATGGTAATAAAAACTCGTGACCAGATACACACAGCTCTCCACTCTTAGCTCATGGTTTGTTTAATCATCTTTGTAAAAGTGTATAAAGCTTTTCCTTTCTTTCTTTCTTTCTTTTTTCTTTTTTTTTTTTTTTTACGTTGCAGTCTCACTCTGTCGCCCAGGCTGGAGTGCAGTGACACACTCATGGCCACTGCAGCCTCGACCTGCTGGGCTCAGGCGATTCTTTGGCCTCAATCTTCCAAGTAGCTGTACCCATGGGCTTGTGCCACCACGCCCAGCTGATTTTTTGATTTATTGTGGAGATGAGGTCTCACCACATTGTTCAGGTTGGTCTTGAACCCCTGAACTCAGGCAATCCTCTCACCTCTGCCTTCCAAAGTGCTGAGATTACAGGCTTGCACCACTACACCCAGCCATAAAGCTTCTTTTAAAAGGCAAGCATGTGCCCTGTCTTAAGGAACCCATGCTCTCTCTTGAGCACATCTCTTTCTTTCTAGTAAATTCTAGTAAATTAAACTATACTTTGGACTCACTCTGAAATTCCTTTCTGTGGTGGAGTCAAAGAACCTACGCAACACACTGTATTCCACTTGGCACAAGTTAGTTTGGGAGGTGCTCTCAGGAAGCAGGAGTGAGGAAGTCGGAAAGTGAACAGCCTTACTATTATCCACAGCTGTGTACCAAATGACTTCACTAACTGGTGGCTTAAAACAACAGTCATCTTCTATTTATTCCTCAGAGTTTCTATGAGGCTTGCCTGGGCAGTCCTGGATCAGGTCTCTCACAAGGTTGCTGTCAGTCATGGGCCAGGGCTGCTGTCATCTGAAGGCTCCCCTGGGGCTGAAAGATATATTTCCAAGCTTTCCCTGTGACTGTTAGCAGGAAGCTTCAGTTGCTCTCAACAGGTCTCGAGAGTCCTCACAGTATGGTAGCTGGCTTCCCCCAGAGTGAGAATCCAAAAGGATGGAGAAGGACACTGCAATACCTCTTATGACCTGGCCTTGGAAATCACACCTGTCACCTCCACCTTACTCCCCTGGGGCAGCAGATCAGCCCCAATATGATGTGGGAAGAAATGTCACAGGGCAGTGAGGCTCATCAGGGAGTCAGCTCAAAAGTTGGCCACCACAACAGGGGAAGAGTTCAGAAGCAACATAGGGTGCCTGGCTGATCTGGGCACTGATGTGGGCACCTGCGGCTTGACCCCACTGAGGCTCCTATGAAGAACTATGCAGGAGGCATAGGATGGAGGCTGGGGATTCATCTACAGACTCTCAATCCCACCGGTTCGAGGTTGCCCCTGAGGATGTCGGTTTCCCCACAAATCTGGCATAGGCCTGCAGGACTGTGCAAGCTCAGAGGCTGTGCAAGAGCTTAGGGCATGGTAGGCAAGGTTGAGACATTGCCGGCAGCACGGAGCAGCTGACATAGAGGCTGGCCAAGGGGACAGGGCGCGGTGCATGAGGCCTCTGCCTTGCATCAGTGCTGCAGTGAACGTTCTGGCACAGGACCCTGAGTCCGTGAGCTGATGCTTCTCTGGGGGACAGTCAGTCAAGCCCTAAAACAACTTCCAGTGATCCCCTTCCTGGCATTCACACTCTTCAGTGATCTCCTCACCCTGTGGGTATGCTAGACCGAGGGACCCAATTCTAATGACTAGAATACCACAGAGGCCATGGATGTCACTTTTGAGGTTAGAGGTCACAAAAGACTGTACCTCCCCTCTGACCTGGATGCCCCCCTTGCCCTCTCACTTGCTCATTCTGGCAAAGCCATGGCATGCAGTAAGCTACCCTCTGGTGAGGCCTACTTGGCAGGGGACTGGGGAGAGCTGAGTCCTGCCAACAGCCACCTGAGTAGCTCAGGGGCAGTTCTGCCCTCGGCTGAGCCATCAGATGAGATGGCAGTCATAGCAGATGGCTGACTGCAGCCTCGAGAGGGACCCTGAGCCAAGGGACCTGGTGAGCTGGGCCCAGATTCTTTTTTTTTTTTTTTTGAGTTGGAGTCTCACTCTGTCACCCAGACTGGAGTGCAGTGGCGCAATCATGGCCTCTCCAGCGTCGACCTGCTGGGTTCTGGCAATCCTTCTGCCTCAGCCTTCCAAGCAGCCAGAACTATAGGAATTCCCACGCCCAGCTAATTTTTGATATATTGTGGAGACAAGGTCTCGCCAAGATGCCCAGGCTGGTCTCAAACCCGTGAGCTCAGGCAATCCTCTCACCTCGGCCTCCAAAAGTGTTGGGATGATGGGCCTGAGCCATCGCGCCAGGCCTGGGCCCAGATTCTTGATCCATAGAAACTGTTGTCTTGTTAAACTGCTAAACTGCTAAGAGTTAGGGTCTATTTTTTCTAATTAAATAATCCAAGAAGGGTAGAAGTGGGTAAAGGTACACATGGAAAAAGACTGGCGGTGCATTGACAACTGACTTCCCTGGGAAGAGTGCAGGCAGACAGCAGGGGTGGAGGCCCCCCCAGTGGGAGGGTCCAGGGCTGTCTGAGGAAGCAAAAGAGGCAGGTGACAGGGGCTGGGCAAGGAGGCAGCAGGGTGAAGGTGGGGGACAGATGAAGCAGGGACATGCAGGCCAGGGAAAGGACTTCAGCTTCCACTTGGAGTGAGATGGGAGTCTTGGAAGGAATTTGAGCAGAGGAGGACCATGAGCTGACTTGGGTTCCTTCTGGCTGCTGTTCCTGGTAATTGCTGCTATACCCAAAACCATGTGAAATTTTGGGGAAATGACTTTGCCTTTCTAAGCCTCAGTTTTCCCATCTGTAAAATAGGGATTACTTTCTCAAAGGGTTTTTATGGGAACTAAATGTGACAAAGCTTTTACCCAAAGGCTCAGCACCAGCCCAGCACAGACCTCACCAAGTGTGGCTGTGATGATCACCCCTTTTTTGTGCAAGCTTACTGACCACCCTCAGGGCCCAGACATCTCTCCCAGCCTTCTCCCAAACTTTCCTCCAGAGCTGAGCGCCTTTTCTGCCAGAATGGGTAGGTCCATCCCTGCGGCCCTTGCCCACGGGGGCACAAGGAGTTTGTGTCTGTGGAAGTAGTTGTGGAAATGAGGACCCCTCCTGCCAAGGGAGGCTCTCTGGGATTGGAAAGAGGGAGGAAAGGCAGGAGGGGTGGGTGCAGGGTGATGCCCCTTGAAATGGTCCTTGGAACACACAGCTGCTCTCTCGTACCACCAATGAGTCAAGAGGCAGGGAACTGGGAGGAAAGAAGTTTATTTCTGAATTCAAAATTCAGAGAGACAAGTTGGTATAGACCCCAAGGCCAACTCAGCTCCTTGGTTTTTACAGCCTGTATTTATAAACATAGGTTTATTATTGATTAACACCAAACAACATGATTTACAAAGCATTCTGTAAAATTCCAGTTCCAATTACATTTCATCAATTATAGCATTCATTGTCTACATATTTTTGGTACCTATTACTGGGAGCCTGTAATTTAGTTTATCAGTAACTCTAAGTGCAAGTGCTAGTGGAACTTACTGCAAAGTGGAACATACACCGTTAATCAATGGGTACAACAAAACAAAAGTGTACTAGTTAGGGTTACATGACTAATATAATTATATTCTAACTTGAACTATTGATCACAGGGATGAATAACAACCTATTTCACTGTGTGACTACAACCATGGGGTCTGTGACTCATCCTGTTCCAGGGAGGGTTAAGATAATTATGATTTTAAGGAATGCGGGTGTGTGCTGGGCAGTACTCCTAAATAAACCAATATTATTAGTGATAGAGGGTTACTTTAAGAAGGTCTCTTTGTCCTTCCCCACAGTCAGTTGAAGCCATGATATCCATCATGGAGTTATTTATGTTCTGCCATTTCAGAATAAACATATACATGGCTTCTTCCCTCTGATGATTTTTGTGAGTTACAGACTTGGTTACAAGCTTAGAAATCCTGGTGTGTATCCCATGAAAAGTTTGAAGAAAATGTATATCAAAACTTCTTGGCTGAGGCAGAAGGATCACCTGAGTCCTGCAAGTCGAGACTGTGGTGGCCGTGAGCGTGCCACTGCACTCCAGCCTGGGCGACAGAGTAAGACTCCAACTCAAAAAAGAAAAAACAAACCCCCCCTCAAAAAAAAGCAACAACAAAACCTTCTATTATTAACATAGTTAGAAGGACCTTTCCTATTCCTGATATTAACAGAATTAATATCCAGGATATTAAGACCCAGATATTAAGACCCGGCAGTATCCAGGAGAAAATGTTTGAGAACCAATCTGAAAACTTTCCAAGAATGTCCTTACTGTATGAATTTGAATCCTGTATGGCATTGATACTAGTTTTTGTTTGGTCCAGCATTGTTGTTGTAGTCCCTGATTCCTCTGGGATGAAGGTGCAGCATTCAATGTGTATAATGGCACACGTGCCTGCTGGGATGCGTTGAGACATTTAAGTCCATTCTGTTTTGCAGGATTGCTTTCCTCATTGATTAAACTTCTGTATTTAACATCATTAAACCATTTCTGCTTTTGCAACACAAGTTTTTAAATCTTTCCTAAATGACTGTCTTAATATAACTATGATGGCCTCTTTTCACCCTGAGGTCAGGTTGGGGGCTTGACAGGTAAGATCTGGGTTTTAACTTCTTCTTTTTTTTTTTTTTTCTTTTTTCTTTTTAGCCAGGGAGAGATGGAAAGAGCAATAAATGCAGAGAAGAAAGAAGTCAGAAGAACCAAGATCATATACTTCTCTCCATGGGCAGTAGTCATACTGTTTACTCTATCTATTCAGAGAAAAGGCATGAAAACAGTAAAATAGGCCGGGCTTGGTGGCTCAGCCTGTAATCTCATACCTTGGGAGGCTGAGGTGAGTGGATTGCCTGAGCCCACAGGTTCGAGACCCGCCTGGCAACTTGGCGAGACCTCATCTCTACAATAAATCAAAAAATTAGCCAGACGTGGAAGCACGCGCCTGTAGTTCCAGCTACTTGGAAGGCTGAGGTGGAAGGATCGCCGGAACCCAGCAGGTCGAGGCTGCGGTGGCTGGGAGCGGCCACTGCACTCCAGTCTGGGTGACAGAGTAAGACTCCCA
>CAUYQG010129908.1:0-26385 GCA_963574415.1 Tarsius wallacei
GGGCTGCATCAAGTGAAGAGTAATTGTATTGAGGCACACATAAATTGCATAAAATAGTTTGTGTATATACATGGCATGACATTTTATTATAAAGTTTAGAAAAATGAGAACAATATAAAACTAGTGGGAAATTTGACTTTGTTTTTGTAAACCTAATCTATCAACGTCTCGTTCAATGAAAGCAATTGAAATTCTTAGTTCTCATGGTGCTCATCAGAAATGTTTGTCTGAATTTTGCTCTTTGTGTGCTTCATAATTGGAAACAGCTGCTCATAAATGTATGTGCTACCAAAAAGCGATGTCATGAATAAGGTGTAACTGTGAACTTCAAAAAAGGAGCAGCACATGGGTTATGAAGAAAATAAACGCTAAAAGCACATGTTAAAAAATTGGTGGGGCCATATTGCTAGCTGTCCTGAGCTGCATGTGGCTCACGGGTTAGGGGTTGGACATGGCTGGTGTAGAGTTAGGGAATGTGGCCAAAGATAAATTGGCAGCAAGCTTATCTGGATTGTTATGAATGTAAGATGCTAATTGTAATCCCCATTGTAACCATGTGCCATGATAAATTTTAAAAATGTAAAAAAGGAAATCAAGATGGCACACTAGAAAACAAACACAAAGTGATATTGAAAGAATTGAGAAAAAATAATGTATGACATGTAGAAAAGACAGCAAAATGGCAAAGGTCAATAATCACTTCAAATGTAAATGAATTAAACTCACCAATGAAAAGATAGAGACTAGCAAAATAGATTTTAAAAACAAACATGATTCAACTATATACTGCTTACAAAAGACAAACTTTAGACCCAGAGACAAAAACAGGTTGTATGTAAAAGTATGAAAAAAAGAGAGGTGAGGTGACTTCACTAATATTATAAGAAATAGATTTTAAGTTAGTAATTGCTTCTACTTTAAAAAACTGAAAGAGGCAACAGATATTTCTACATAATAAGAAGCTTCAGTACACTTTCCATAATAAGGAGAGCATCTAGACCTAGAAAATCACTAAGGAAAGAACTTATTAATAAAGAAGGGTAGTAGAAGGCTTGAACAATACTCTAAGCAAGCTACACCTAAGAGACATACAAAGAACACTTTACCCAACAAGAGCAGAATACAGATTCTCAATTGCACTTGAAAATTTCTCTAAGATGAACCATATTTAGACTGTAAAACAATTCCCACTAAGTTTTAAAATATTGAAGTCATACAAAGTGTCTTCTCCAACCCCAATGGGATGATGCTAGAAGTCAACAAGAGAAGGAAAATTGGAAAGTAAGGAAATGCATGAAAATTAAACACTTTCTTAAATGACCAATATGTCAATGAAGAAATGATTGAGGACACTATAAAATATTACAAGATGAATAAAAGCAAAAATAAAACATTCAAATTTTATAAGATGCTGTGAGAGCAGTGCTCAGAGAGAAATTTATAGCTATAAACGCATACATTAAAAAAGAAGAGGCCTCTGATGTTAGAATTCTCTTAGAATTGGGAGAAGAAAAAAAAAAAAGAAGAAAGAGGCATAGTGGCTCATGCCTGTAACCTCAGCACTTTGGGAGGCCTGGGCAGCAGGAGGGTAGCTTGAGGCCAAGAGTTTGAGACCAGTCTAGCAAGCATAGCAAGACCTTATCTCTACAAAAAAGGAAAGATATCAAGTTACCAACCTTCACATCTTAAGGAATAACAAAAACAAAAACAAATCAAAAGTCAGCAGAAGGAAGGAAATAATAAAAATTATATCACAGATAAATAAAATAGAAAAAATAGAGAAAGCCAACATACTCCATAGTTGTTTCTTCAGAAAGATTATCAAAATTGACAAACCTTTATCTAGACTCAGAAAATAAGAAAGAAGACTTAAATAACTAAATCAGAAATTAAAGTAAGAAATTACTGCCGACATTACAGAAACTAAACCATTATAAGAGAATATCAAGAACATTGCATACCAACTAATTTGATAATCTAGATGAAATAGCCACATTCCTAGAAATACACAAATTACCAAAACTGACTCAAGATGAAATAGAAATCTCAGCAGACCTATAATGAGTAAAGAGTAAATCAAAACTCAGAGATCTCCCATCAAAGAGAAAAGTCCGGGAACACATTATTTTACTGGTGGTTTCTACTAAAAATTTATATAAAAATTAACACCAGCCCCACTCAAACTATCTAAAAAGTAAAAGAGGAGAGAACACTCCTGTACTCGTCTTCTTGGATGCTATAGCATGACACTACAGATTGGGTGGTCTCAACAACATAAAATTATTTCTCACAGTTCTGGAGGCTGAGAGTCAAATCAAAATGCCAGCAGGATTGGTTTCTGGGAAGGCCTTTCTTCCTGACTTGTAGGTGATTGCCTTGTCATTTCCTCTGTGTATGTGTGGAGAGAAAGAGGGAAGAAGGAAGAGAGGGAGGGAGGGAAGATGGGAGAGAGAGAGAGATCTTCAGTGTCTTGTTCTTTTTAAAAATAAGGACGCTAGTCCTACTGGATTAGAGCATTATCCTTATGACCTCATTTAACATTAATTGCCTTCTTAAAGGTCCTATCTCCAAATAAAGTCACATTGGGAGTTTAGGGCTCCAACATATGTTTATTTGGTGGACATAATTCAGTTCAAACTTTCTAACACATTTTATGAGGCCGTGATACTGAAGTTAAGAGAAACGTACCTCAAGAAAACTATAGGCCAATGTATTTTATACTTGAAAAGAGACATAAAATTCTCAAAACAAAACAAAACACCAGCAACAAAATCCAACAGCACATTAAAAGGATTATACACCATGATCAAGTGAGGTTTATTCCAAGAATGCAAGTGTAGCTTAACACAAGAAGATAAATCGGCATAACAAACCACATTAACAAAATGAAAGAAGAGAAACTTCACATACATCTCAATAGACACAGAGAGAAAACCTGCCAAAATTCAATACCGTTTTATGGCAAAAACACTCTGCAAACAAGTAATAAAAAAAATTCCTTAACATGACACAGGCACTCATTAAAAAAGCTTGCAGCTAACATCATACTTAATGGTGAAAGACTGAAGGCCAAGATCAGGAGCAAGATAAGGGCATCCACTTTCACCACTTCTATTCAACATTGCACTGGAAGTCCTAGAACAATCAGACAAGATGAAGAAATAAAAGGCCTTCAGATGGGAGAGGATGAGGTGAAACTGTCTCCATTTGATAATGACATGATTTTATTTTCTGTATTTATTTTTGAGTCAGGGTCTCACTCTGTTGCCCTGAGGTTGGAGTGCAGTGGCACAATCATGCCTCACTGCAGTCTGTACCTCCTAGACTTGGGTGATCCTCTTGCCTCAATCTCCTGAGTAGCCAGAATTACAGGTACATGCCACCACACCTGGTTAATTTTTTTGTTTGGTTTAGTTTTTTTACAGAGATGAGGTCTTGCAATGTTGCCTAGGCTGGTCTCAGATTCCTGGGCTAAAGCAAAATCACCTACCTCAGTCTCCTGAATTGTGGGGTTACATGTGTGAGCCACTGCACAGTTAATGATATGATTATATACATTGAAAATCTCCAAGAATCCCCAAAATAATTACTAAAGCTAATAAATTTATCACAGTTGCAGGATAGGAGGTTAACATGCAAAAATCAGTTGTGACTTTTAAAACTAGCAGTGAACAATGTGAAAACAAATTAATAAATCCATTTAAAATTGTATTTAAAAGAATGTAATGCTTAGGAATAAACAACTAAGGTTGTAAAAGACTTGTACAGTGAAAACTATAAGGCATTGCTTAAAGACATTTTAGAAGACCAAGTTAAATAGACATCCCATGTTCACTGAATAGAAGACATAACATTGTTATGATGGCAACATAACCCCAAGGAGTAAATCAGAATAAAACTAAGAAAATAAGATGATTTCTTTTCTACGAGTGAAGTCTAGGCTCACTTTATAACTATACGGTACACATGTGATATGCATGCCTTCATACCACACTCTCCACAAAACTGAACCTTCTTGTGCTCTGAAATACCTGATGGAATGTGAATATTTGGGGCTGAACCATAGATGAAAGATCATGAAAATGAGTACTAGGACAGTAATCCTCAAAAAGCAGTACTTTCCTTATTCCTCTGTATCCCCAACATTAAGCTGTTTTGTGGGTGACAGTCTAAACCTAGAGGGCCTTCCTTCTAGGGAGACCAAGGTAATCGAGCTGACTCAATCCACAATGTATGAAATTTTAATTCACCACTATGTGACTATTTGAGGACAAAGAGCATTCCATATTAAGTTACTGAATCATATGGTTGCAGAGCTGGAAAAGACCTTAAAAAGCATCTAATTCAATAGTCTTTTTTGGTCATCTAGCTTGATCTTCTAACCAAGGATGAAACACCTCCAAAAAGTATGTGGCTCTCCTCTTTAACATGTGAGAAAGAAACCTCACTTGAGTACTTATCTCTTCCTGTGAACTTTTTTAATTCCGTGAAAGTCACAACTGGCATTTCATATCCATGTGTTCTGCAGATCTTTTATTCTCCCAGTGGGTGGCCGGTAGTCCAGCTGGACTATAAGCTCAATAAGAGAAAGTATCGTTTAACAGTGTGCCATTTCAGCATCATAAATATTTGTGATTAGTGAAGATCTGCCACATTGGTCACCATACCTTAGAGAGTTTCTCCTCTGACTAAGGTTGTGTAGTCAGAGAAGTCCCCCTTTGTGCTTTCATTTCTTCTAAGTGTCTATTGAGAGAAGCTAACTTGGCCTTAGCATGAAGTTTTGGTTTTTTCATTTTGTCAGCAGCAGCCTTTCCTTCATCCTGCCAGAGAAAAATGATGATAAATTCATAAATGCTTATTCACCACTTATCTAGCACATAACACAAACCATTTATTTAGTGAGAGACAGGGTCTCACTCTGTCACCCAGACTGGAGTGTAATGGCATGATCACAGCTCACTGCAGCAGCAATTCTCCCATCTCAGCTTCCCAAGTTGCTAGGACTACAGGCTTGCAGCATCATACTTGGCTATTTTTTTAAGAAATTTTCTTGCAAAGATGGATTCTGACTGTGTTCCCCAGGCTGGTCTTGAACTCTTGGCCTCATGGGACCCTCCCACCTCAGCCTTCGAAAGTGCTGGGATTACAGGCATGAGTTTCCACATCTGGGCCAAAAGGTGTTTTCAATAGGCACCATGTAACAATATTAGGGAAAGTAGAATTAGATTCTCTAATAATATAAGGGAAGACTACAATCTAAGTGGAAGTTGTGTCCATCCTTTATCAAATGCTCTGCAAGAAAGGAAGAAAATAATAATACGTATAAAGCATCATCTTTCTGCTGCAGTTGGTCATCCTTCTATCTAATGACATCTTTGAGACTCACCACCAACTGCTCTGCAGAAGCTAGACACTCCAGAACAATTTCATGTCTGATTTCTGCAGTGATTCCTAGTGTTTAGACAAAAGATTGTCAATGGGCCAGGGAAAAGGTATTCACTTCCAAATAGCAGATTCTTCATTCCACTTCCATCTTCTGCCATGATGTACCAAGGTGCCAAGGGTCCATGGTAATAAGTGTTAGGCCCCGCGGGGACAGCTGGACCCTCCCTACCCCCCCCCCCGGCTAATTTCCACTCACCCACCCAAAACCCACATCCGTATGCTCTGCCTGGAACCTTCTGGGACCTGTTGTCAACCACCAACGAGACAAAAAAGGGGACTTCCCCCCCCCCCACCCTGGATGCACCTGCCAGCAGAAAGCCTGCCAACTGGCCCCCAGCAACAGCCCGCCACTGGACGCCCAACCACCACGCCCCTCCCCTCCTCCCAAACGCAGACCCGGATATGTAACCCTTAAAAGCTCAAGCTGTCTTCACCTGGGCGTGACTCCCTGGGCCCATCTTTCTGGACCAAGGTACCTTGCCCGGGAGCTCCCCCAGTAAATGCTTGGTTTGTACCAACGCCCTGCCCTGTGCTTTTTTTCAGTATTTCCAAACATTACAATAAGGACTGAAAGGGCTAGAACAACCTTGCCCATCTGAAGCCTCAAAAGTGACTCATCAGGGCTCCCTTCTGAGATATGTACCTGCACTAAGAAACTGCTAGCAGCAAAATCAAAATTGAACAGAATAGGAATAAGAGACAGAAGAAACAGTAGGTCTATACTCATACTGTATAATTTAGTACTTGCTAGCCACAAGTGGCTTCAAAGGACTTAAAATGTGCTTAATGCAAAATAAATATTTAATTTTTAATAGCATTTGCTTTTAATTTATATTAAAAACTATAAATTATTTTTTCATTAAATACAACTTCATTTGGGGATGACTACATTTTGCTTCATCTGTTGTATCGTATAAGATGCTATTGAGGTGTTATACAAGGAACAAGTATGCAGGTATTTGGGTCTAAAAGTGATTCAGTTTGAATTATTTTCTTCTATACCCATTACATATGATTTTCTATGTAGCATTGTAATGTGTTTATTTGAATACTTAATGCAGAAAGAATGAGTAGCTCTTGACACCAATATTAATCACCATTGGTAATTAAAATTAAAACATTGCTATTCTAATTGTAATTGAATCATCTTTCCAGTTAAAAACTAAGCATGTACACATTTTAAAATTTAAAATAAAAGCATATTATTGATGCATATTTTATTCATTTTTATTACTACATAGTATACCACTATGTGGATATACCACAATTTGTTTAAATATTCCCCTCTGTTGATGGACATGTTCAAATATTCCTGTTTCAGTCTTTGGTTATTACAAGCAAACCTATTACTATTGGGCAGGGCTGGTATAGGTCAAAGTGAAGGTCGGGGGAAGAACATCAGAAAATCTCAAAAATTGACCTACGTATCTTTGAACAGAACACCAAAACAACAGAAGAAAAAAGTCTGTAAAGAGAAGCTTTCCTGAACCAAGACTCCTTCTAAAGATTTATGAAAACCAATTTCACACAAAAATAAGGAACAGAAAGAGTTCAAGATCAAGTTCCATATAACGTCACTATTAAAAAATAAGAAGCAGCAGCATGCTGGGCACTGTAGCTTATGCTTATAATTCCAGCACATTTGGCGGCTGGGATGGGAGGATCGCTTGAGACCAGGTGTTCTGGACCAACCTGGGTAATAGAATGAGACTTTGTTTTTTCAACAATAACTTAAGAAAATTAGCCAGTCCATGGTAGTGCAAACTAATAGCACAGGCTACAAAGAGGCTGAGGTGGAAGGATCACTTGAGCCCAGGAGTTTGAGGTTAGAGTGAACTATGATCTTGCCACTACACTCCAGGGTAAAATAACAGGGCTAGACCCTATTTATAAAAAGATGCTGCATGGTTACACCCTCAGTCCCCTCACCCTGTGATGCCCTACACTGCTCAGGATACCACAGAGAGCCCCCATCAGCAAGAAGACTCTTGCCAGGTGCAAACCTTCAACCTTGAATGTCTCAACTTCTGTAACTATAGGAAATACATTATTTTTCATTAAAAATATACCCCACTGCAGGCATTCTGGTATAAGTAACAGAAAACAAACTAAGACAAAATACTGGTGTCAAGAAATGGGGTTGTTGCTGATAATGAATACCTGAAAATGTGAAAGTGGCTTTAGAATTGGGTAATAAGCAAAGGCTGGAAAAATTTGAAGGGACAGACTACAAAAAACCTAGATTCTGGTGAGAGCTGTGAAGACAAAGAGACTAGGGAAAGTTTAACATTCCTTAGAGGTCAGTTAAGTGGTGATACCCAGAATGCTGGTAGGAAAATGAACAGTAAAGGCAATTTAAATTATGTTTCAGATGGAACCAAAGAACAAGGTGTCAGAAATGAGAAAAGAACCAGGCTCGGTGGCTCAGCCTGTAATCCCGCGCTTTGGGAGGCTGAGGTGAGTGGATTGCCTGAGCCCATGGGTTCGAGACCCACCTGGGCAACTTGGCAAGACCTCATCTCTACAATAAAAAAAAAAACTAGCCGGGCGTGGTAGCGTGTGCCTGTACTTCCAGCTTCTTAGAAGGCTGAGGTGGAAGGATCACAAGAGCCCAGCAGGCCCGCTTCCGGCCACTGCACTCCAGTCTGGGCGACAGAGTAAGACTCCGACTCAAAAAAAGAAAAGGAAAGAAACTGGAGAAAAGGCCATCCTTGTTATAAACTGGCAATGAGCTTGGCTGAACTATATCCATGCCCAAGGACTTTGAAGAAGTTTGGACGTAAGAGTGCTGAACTAGGGTATCTGGCAGAAGATATTTCTAGGTAGCAAAATGCTCACACTGCTATGTGGTTACTGCTATCTGCGTACAGTGAACTGCATGAAAAAAGAAAAACAGAGCAAGAAAAATGTTTTGAATTTGCAGCCTGGCCATGTGGTAGACAATGAAAGAATGTTTCCAGGAGAGGAATCCAAATAGAGAAATCCAAGAGTGGATGGCCACCACTTGCCATGGAGAAGAGCATGGTTAATGGGGAGCCAGGTGCTAATATTCAAGCCAATGGAAAAAGGCCACACAGTATTTCTGAAGCACTTCAGAAAACCTTTGTACTGCCCCTCCCATCACAGACCCAGATGTCTGAGAGGAAAAAATGGTTTCTGGGGCTAGGCCCAGGACACTGCCTCAAGACACTGCTTCCTGACTCTCAGCTGTTCTGACTGGTGCATTGTGACTCAAGAAGCCCCAGATGTGTCTCCCATGGCAGCTCTGGAAGAAACAAGTCATAAAACTTGGCAATGTCTGTGTGGTGAAAATTCTGCAGCCCTGCAGAAAGCAAAAACCAGGGAGGCTTGGTAGCCTACACTGAGATTTCAAAAGATGCCATCGTAAGCCTAGAAGCTCAGGCAAAGACTTCTTACAGAAGCAGAATCACCACAGAGAGTTCTCACTAGAACAATGCCAAGCATAAATTTCGTGTGGAGTGACCATGGAGAGCTCTCACAATGTAATGCCTAGTAGAACCCTGATTGTAGGACTGCCAATAAGACCCCAGAAGTGTAGAGCTCCCGGAGTGCAATGCCAGCCTGAGAGAGCTGGGTAGACTAAGCCCAGTAAAGCTATAATGGTAAGACTGCCTGAGGCCTCAGAGACCTTTGGAGACCTCAGAGTGCAGTGGATACTGGACATGTGGCAGACAGGGGCTAATAACAATTAAAATTTTTCCTTGTAGAAACTCAATCGGCAAGCTCCTAACCTGATAGACATGGGATATGAGAAAACCAAATAGCCACAAGCTGCTTTCCTATAAGTGCAAGACAGTAATTGATTCACAACCTTATCCCCACATTCTCTGTTTGTGAAGTTATCGGTTTACAACCCCTGCTTGTCATGTATATCCTGGAAACAATTTGTGCTGGAGTCCAGCTCCAGGACAGAGTCAGGGCTTGCGACAAGGGAATCGGAAAGCGGCGAAAAAGAAAAGATGAAAACGACAGGAATCCTCTTCCTGGGGAGAACTCAAGACTGCCAATTTTATTTAATTTTCACATGCTTATATAGTTTTTCTACCCAGCCCTGCACCCACAAGTGTATCTTATGTTGCTAACCAAACGCCCACGTACATCCTCTTTGCACTCACAATAAAGTTGACCTTTAACAATTTCAACCACAGATGGTGTTTTTCTTCAATTAAGCATTTGTGAACATTCTGGTTTTCTTCCTAAGTTTCTTATAACTATTTACTATTATAGCTATTTACTATTATAGGCCTATAATATCCTTATCCTATAAAGCTAAGCCTTAACTCTAAGTCTTATTTAATTTACTTACTACTATATGTTTATTTCTATTAATCTTATTTCTATCCTTATATCCCTATATTTTCTTAACTATTACTAATACTATTATATATCTCTAATCTTACTATTTTATCTTATCTTACTATTTTAATGTTCTAACTTCTATCTTTATCAAACTACTTATTTAATCCTATAATACCTTAACCTATTTTCTAACTCAAACGGTTGTTTTCCACCAACTCTCAGCTGGGGTCTGTTGTTTATGAGGAAGTGGTCGACTTGTTTTTCTCAACCTGCTGATGTTACTGAAAAACATCCTTACACACCCTAAGGGGCACCCTTTTGCTGCAATCTCACCTTCACCATGCCTAAGTATAATTTTTGCTGTCAAATGCCATCATCCATCTGTGCATCTATTATCTCAATTAAAAAGGGAACATTCTCAAGCCTATGCACGCAATCCTTCAAAGTTAGGGAAGGTCTGTCAACAGGATCCATGGGGCTTTGCCTCCGTCATGGCCGCATTTTACTGGGGACTTGCTCCCAGCTGGCATTTTTCCTGTTTTCAGGTCCCTTTTACCTTACTTTTACTAATGATTGCGGCTCCCGGCAACAAACCATCCAAATTGGCCGGGTGGGTCTCGAATCCGTGGGCTCAGGCAATCCACTCTCCTCTGCCTCCCAGAATGCTGGCATTATAGGCTGAGCCACTGAGCACGGCCAGATATGGGTGCTTGAATAAAATGCATATGTGGCAAACTCGCATGTGGCTTGGAAAATGTATTGAAGATGTTACAATTAACACTAGAACTAAGAGAAAACATTAATATGTTTAAATGAAGTATCCCAATAAAATTTGTGTTTCTTGAAAATCGTTCTTTTTGATGAGTAAGTGTTGGAATAAGAGTTGGAAAAGATGGAATCTTTGAGGTATTTGTGAACTATCCAACTAAAATGTTTTGTGGGTGAATGGATAAAAGACTATTAGGAAAAAGAGGAAGATTTAAGAAGTTACAGGTATATGAATCAATATTTTTATTTAAATATGTTTATATTTAAATATTGGTTCATATATCTGTGCTATGTGAGTAGATATTGCCCAGAGAGAGAGTAAGATCAGAGCAGAGTTATGGACAATTTTAATATTGTATTTAAAGTTTTTTGAGCTTTCAAAGCAACTGTGAATACACTCACCCTGGGGTTCACAACATCATGGTGTTTAAATTATGTGGTAATATGTCTTTAGCTTTGTGAGCAAACTGCAAGTTCTTTTACCATATTTCCATTGCCTTTATATTTAGCACCATGTCTCACACAGAGTAGCTATCCATTTAGTTCATACTGGAATTCACTGTAATAACATCCATGCCTTTTCTACAGATACAATCTAGAGATAGTTATTTATCCCAAAAGTGTGACAAACTGGTGGGGATATTTTAGCATAGTATGCTTTGAATCATGTAATTCTAAATTCAGAGATAGTAACTTATTTTACCCATTCTAGATTACCTTCTTTTAGGGTCCTAAAGCATTGGCTTTTATGATTCCCATTTAACTAACTAAATTATTTCCTTTGTGTATTTTCCTTTGTGTATTTCCTTCATGTCTGTAGATATAAGCAGACATAAAATGTGATTCTAAGGATCCATTTAGAAGAAAAGCTTGGCAATTGACAATTAACTAAATAATAAAATCCCCCTATCCTACTTGTACAACTTATTTGTAAATTATTTTTTCTGTGTATTTCTGTAATATTATTATGATGGTACAATATATAATATATAGGTACAATATATAACTTTTTAAAATATTTAGTAAGATTTTACTTGCACCATTCTTTTAAAAATGATTTCAAATTATATTTTAATGTTCAAGTTGATTTTCTAAGACTGCATATATTTTATATAGTCCTAATTGGTGTCTTGTATAGTGTTTCCTCTCTAAGTGGTAAGATGAGAACTCAAAATTCTAAAAATCAGAAGAGCTATAAAAATAACATTTAACCATGAGAAAATATAAGACAATTTCAAGATTAATAGATGAGAAAAAGAAGAAAGGAAGAAAATGTTAAAAAGCAAAAATGAAGTCATCAAAACTGGCTTTAATTTATTAATTACATTTTGCCTGTAATAATCTTGATTTTGATCACTATGATCTATTGTTTTTAGTTTTCTTTGTAGTTTAACAAACTATCTTCTCTATAGTTTGCTGAGTTTTTAATAACCATTTATATCAGGAATGTTACCAGAACCTCAGAAGCACCTCCCACGCTCCCATAAAATCTCTAATAGTGCTTTTACAATGCAAAGCATGTTTTTGTGCTCAATTGTGGTTCACATTTTCTAATATTTAAATGTAGAATATTTGTTTTTATTTTTATCTATTTAAATATGTGTAGGTCAGTTCTACTTGCTATGAATTCCATATCAGGATGTGTGTATTCATAATAACAAGGGATTGTAGATTCTGAGATAGGAGAGGACCACTGCTCCATTTCTGAGTATTGAGTTGATCCAGCCACTTTTTCATTTGGGTGAGCATATATTTAATGCCATTCTGTACCATTGAATTTTCTAAGAGAGTAAAGAAAAGTCTCCAATATTTCTTACCAGCAAGTTTTTATGTTCCAAGCAAATTTGACAACCTTTTCCCCAGGACATCTTGGTAACCCAAGAGAATACAAAAGGCAATATTTGTAAAGCTACACAGAGGTATCCTTAAGAACCTTTACTAATTTGTTATTTAGACATTTATATTCAATAACTAAGTTGACCACTTAGCTGATATGTCTTTTTTATTTTTTTTTGAAAAAAGTGTTTTTTATTTTAAAGATGTGTGGCAAAACTCAGGATTAAAGTATACAAATGTTCATTATGCAGGTACCCTTGCTGATGAGGTGTGTCACCCCCCGGCAAGTTCCCACTACTGATAATTCTTTTCTTATAGTATTATGATAATTGTTCAAGGTCCACTTATGAGTGAGAACATGTGATTCTCAGTTCTTTGTTTCTGTGATAGATAACTCAATATTATAGAATATGTCTTCTTTAATCCAATCTTATTCTTTCACAATTTTTTGTTAGCCCAGGAATACACTCTAGTAATAAAAAATGAGCACAGACCTGTTTTTATGGAGAACATAGTATGATCAATTAAGTAAATGTATCAAAAACGGAAAGTTCTATTTGTGGTAACAGTTAAATAGGAAAGATTCATATGAAAGCAGGAGATATAAACCAGTGTGAGTAGAGGTTGGTATGAGGAAACTTTACAGAGAAACTGACAGTTGAGTTGGTGACTGAAGTGTGAGGTAAAGTTGGTGGATGTGGGAATGAAAAACAGGAGCCTAAGGTTAGGAATGAGTGCATGCTGGAGAGTGAAAAGCACATGCAAAGGTCCTGGGGCATGAGGAAGTGTAGACATTAATTATTTTCTGATTTTTTTTTACTTTGGTAAGCAAGTTATATACATACACATAGATACATTTGCATATAACTGGTATATATATAAACTTGCATATAATTGATATATATAAATTTGCATATAATTGATATATATGCACGTCAACTCATATATGTATATGTAAACAAAATATATTTACTCTAGAATGATATTTTGATCTTGTATATGACTGCTTCTTCAAAGTTTTGTTTAACTAAACTTCTCACGGGAATTATAATTTCCATTTATCATATTTCTCAAACATGTAAAATTTTTCTGTCTCCTATTTCAAATTTCTAAAAATGAGTAATGCAACCTACTTCGCAAAATTATATTTATTTAAACATTACAAGCGAGAAAGTAATATTCTTCATTTTTAAAGTTATTTTTAATATAGCTTCAGAGTTATTTTTAACATAGCATTAGATACATGTGTGCATTGCATGATGTTGAGGTTTGAGCTTCTTATTGAACGTGTCACCCAAAAAGTGAGCATGATACCCCATAGGTAGTTTTGTATCCCTCACCTCACATCCTCTCTCTTCTGATATAGGTATCCTCAGCATATGTGGTTTTCATCTTTATGTTCATGTGTACCCAGTGTTCAACTCCCACTTATAAGTGACAATGCAGTATTCCATTTTCTGTTTCTGTGTTACTTTGCTTAAGATAATGGCCTTCAGTTGCATCCATGTTGCTGCAAAGGATATGAAGGATATGATTTTCTTCTTCTTTTTTTATATGCCTGTGTAGTATTCTGTGGTATATATGTACCACATTTTCTTTATCGAATCCACCCTTGAAGGGCACCTAGGTTGGTTTCGTTCCTTTGCTATTGTGAATAGTGCTGTTATAAACATATGAGAGCAGGTGTCTTTTTGGTAGAACAATCTGTCTTTCTTTGGATATACATACAGTTATGGGATTGCTAGATCAAGTGGTAATTCTATATTTAATTGAGAAATCTCCAAACTGCTCTTTAAGGATTGAAATAGTTTACATTCCGACCAATAGGGTATGAGCATTTCCTTTTTCTGCAATGTTGTCAACATCTGTTCATGTTTGACTTATTGATAATAGCCATTTTGACCGGTATGAGATGGTATACCATTGTGATTTTCATTTGCATTTCTCTAATTATTAGTGATGCTGAGCATTGTTTCATATGAGACATGTTTGCTAATGCTCTTTGCTTACTTTTTGATAGTTATGGTTTCTTGTCTATTTGTTTAGGTTCTTTTTAGAATCTATGTATTAGCTCTTCGTTGGATGCATAGTTTGCAAATATTTTCTTCCATTCTTTAGGTTGTCTATTTAACCTGTTGATAGGTTTTTTTTGTTTGTTTTTTTTGGGGGGGTTTTTTTGCTGTACAGAAGCTTTTTAGTTTAATTAGGTCCCATTTGTCAATTTTATTTTTGCTGCTTTTTTTTTTTGGAGAACTTGGTTGAAAATGTGTTGCTTAGGACAATGTCCAGAAGAGTGTTTCCTAGATTTTTGTTTAGAATTTTTACAGTTTGAAGTTTAAAATTTAACCCTTTAATCCATCTGGAGTTAATTTTTGTATGTGGTGAGAGATAGGGGTCCAGGTTCATCCTTCTGCATATAGTTAGCCAGTTTTCCCAGCACCGTTTATTGAATAGGGTGTCATTTATTTTTTGTTTGTTTATTTTATCAACTTTGTTGAGTATTTGTTCGTTGTAGTGAGCAGCTTTCTGGGTTGTTTATTCTGTTTTATTGGTTTATATGTCTATTTTTGTACAAGTACAATGCTGTTTTGGTTACTGTAGCCTTCCAGTAAAGTTGGAAGTTTGGTAATGCAATGCCTCCAACTCAGTTCTTTTTACTTAGGATTGTTTTGGCTAGGTGGGCTCCTTTTGTTTCCATATACATTTATCTTTTTTTTTTCCTAATCCTGTGACAAGTGATGCTGGTACTTTGGTGGGGATTGCATTGAATCTATAGATTACCCTGAGCGGTATGGACACTTTAATAATATGTATTCTTCCAATTCATGAGCATGAGTGTCTTTCTACTTTTTTATGACATCTTAGATATCTTTCAGCAGTATTTTGTAGTTCTCCGTTGTTGAGATATCTCACCTTGGCTAGATGCATTCCCAGATTGTGGGGTATGGGTGTCTGTGTGTGTGTGTGTGTGTGTGTGTGTGTGTGTGTGTGTATGTGTATAACTATTGTAAATGGGATTGTGCCCCTGTTTGTCCCAATTTCAGAGCCAACTATTTGGGGTTCTTAAAATGACAAATAACATTTGGGCCTCCCTAAGCAATATAAAATATAATATTGGTAGACCTACATTTAAAATTAAGTTAGAATTATGAATTAAATTACAGAATTTTATGATATAGGAGGGTTCTCATATATGATAGAAGAAATATAAGAATAATATATTTATATATAAAGCATATATTCCAACAATTTTTAGCACAAAATATTATGACCTGTGTTAAAGAAAATACTATTTTCTCTCTCAACTTACTATCTCATACCTCTGCATGCAAGAGATATATGATTATAATCATATTATATTTACACTGAATATCAACTCCTCTTTCTCTCACTGACATAATCTGTTGACTACAGCATATTTTAAAGCATGTAAGAATGTATTACCACCATCTGGCTGTTTGAATTTTTCAGCAAAGATATTTTGGGCAATGAATTATTTTACTGTTGAGATTGTCCTGGTTCATGAATAAATATCATCAAGGATTTTTGTCTGCAGAAAAAAGTGACCTCTGTCTATTATATGATCTCAATGAGAGTGTTTGACCTTCCTAAATCCTTGATACAAAATACAATATGGATGCAAATGAGTTCTGAATTTCCAAAATAAGTTCCCTCCATGACACCCTTTATTACATTTTTAAAATCCAGCCAAAGAGAGACAATTCAGAACACTCCATATAGTGAATTGAATTCCATTCTGTTTTCAGCTGCTCACAAAAGCAGAAGCTAAATAGAATCTTTTAGAAAGCACGAGAGAGAGAGAAAGAGAGAGAGAATGAGAATGATGTAATTGAGGAATAAGTTATGTATAGATGTTCAGGACATGAAGTCAGACAGCTATCACATCCACAAAAAATTATTTTCTTGTGCATGGACAAATGCAAAAATACACATTTTATGAAATGAACTTTGTCCTTGCTTCCTTTGGCATTGAGGCTCAACCAGAAAATAAGGTCTGAGACACTTGGAAAAAGCAAATGATGAATACAGACTCAACAATTATGTGAATAAACATTTGATTAGCAGTACAAATAAGCATGTGGATTTGTGCAAACTTCGGGAATAAAGAGGCAAAAAATAAAATGTCACATTAAGAAAAGGGGAATTAGGCAAATTTGATTCCAACTACAAGATAAAATGAGATTTTTCTTGCCCTGTAAATAGGAAGCATGACACTGTGAAAATAACTAGGACAGTACCAAGAAAAAATGTTTAGTTTTTGTATGAAATAATAGAAAAAAAAGTGTTAAGCAAAATGTTCAGATTTGCAATAATGGTACACTAAAAACTAGGGACAAGACAGAAGGATAATTTCAAGGCATACAAGGAGTTTTATGGGATAAATGCATCTGAAGAAGACAATGCAACATGCTTGTATGATTTAAATCTAACAGTTCTTCCTTGTGTTTTTCATTTAAAAAACAAATCCTTGAATATGCACTGAGAGATAAATAAATTATCCTATTCATTTCCTTATCATATTTTTGTAATGTATGTGTCATATCACTCAAAACACAACTTTATCATAGTCAGAATGGTATTAACAAATAGCCAAAACACATAAGTATGAGTTTTATGAACAAATATTTTTCAAGTAAATGTTTTTACTATGAATTTTTAAATAATTTTAGTAACATAAATTTATAATTTCATTTTTTCTACTCCTTTTTGCAGTTTATTTTGGGTACCCTGAGAATGTTTTACTTTCTCCTTTATGTGCAATGTACAATTAATTATATTGACATTAACACAAAAGCATACCAAGATTTTTTTCTATTGAAAACAAAGAGAATATATCTATTAGAGTTGGTTATATTTACCTGTAAAGTAATCAGAATATATCACAGAATATGAGAATGTGAGACAGTCAGCACATACCCAAAGTCATATTTCAAAAAACTATTGGCTGGTTTCCCTAAATTGCCTAAAATATGGAAGCTCACACAATAAAACAATCCCTAAATAATTTGTATTTGAACTTGAGAATTTATCAGTATTTAAATATACTTATATCTAATATTTTGTGAGGCTCAAACTGTAAAACAAAATAATACAGTTATGTTATCAGTAAAGAGGACCTAGGAAATCATTTATCTTTATCACATTACCTTTCAACTTTAAATGTCTAATTATTAATTTCAATTCAGCAAACATTGACATGATTTTGGTTATTGTCCATATTTCTGTGCATCCCATACTGGAGGTACAAAATTGTGTTTTCTATTAATTAGATTGCTAGACATTTCAGGACCCTACATTTGCTTTCCCATCCCTAACCATTGCCCTTTCGCACAATTTCAGGTGCTGCAGTAAGACACAAAAGACAAAACCTTCACTCAGCAGAATATGACCTTATCCTGTTGATCTTTCTTGTGACAACCCTATTGGAGAAAAAACAGAATAATATTACATGGTTGCCTTAAAAATTAATTTGATAAAGATACTGTAGTCCTCAAATTATATTATTTCTATATTAAATAATTATCTAATTATATTGTCAATTTAACTTCTGCTCCTTAGCATTGCAAACTACTGAATTATTAACATAAAGGGTCAGAGAAAAATGCCTCTCATATTTGCCTTGCCCAGTCAGTCTTCAATTCAGCAGATATGTGCTGAGTTTGTATACCATATACTAAGATACACTTGAAATATGGATGAAAAAAATAGACAGGGCTCCTCTCCATTTGCAGTGCACATTCTTGTGGAGAGAGGAAAAGATAGAAAGTTGACACATGTAATTAAAAGAATCATTGAATAGTGTGGAAAATACTTCTACAAAGACATACGATATAAAGGAGCTTGGATTAGAAGAGTACTCCACTTTTGTATGAGAACTGAAGTCTTACGAATGAGGAGGAGACATGGACCATCACGTTGTTGAGCTGGGTTGCTGGTGTAGGATGAACATCTTCCCAGTTCTGTGTTCCGTAACACTGCACTTCAGTAGTTTAAATTCATCTGTGGTAGGAGCATTTGCACAATAGAAATCAGTAAATATCACATATCAGGTATTTTCTCTTCTTTTTGTCCTCAGAGTCAGTTATTAAATATTTACTAGCAAGCAAATACAAAGAGAATTATACTACTGAGCACAAGTAAAGGAAAAAATAAGAGGACGCTGATCTAAGAGGTACATTGACGAGTGGGGAAGAATTACACATAATAAGCCATTATGCCAAACATGAAAGATAAATATGCAAAGCTTATTTTTAACAATGCATTTTTCTCTAATACAATTAAGTGCATATTGAACACATGTGATATGTTTGTTTAAAAGGATACTGTTTTATTGGTTTAACTTCATTTACCCATTATTCATTTTTTCTTGGGTAAAATGAGCATAATATATTATAGAGGGTTGCTATGAAGAATAAATTTAACATTACACGTTGTGTATACAGATAAAGGTCTCTGACACATACTAAAACTTTGATCAATGTTGGCTGTTATTATTATTATTATTACTATTATTATTATTATTTCATTGGTCAACACACTTGATGCTGTTTTCATACCAAACTCCCGGCACTTCTCCAAATGCAACATACTCTTTCCTTGCTTTAAACATCTTGATCTTCTGGTTGACTCGTGGCCTCAAAAATCTCTCTTTCCCTACTTGGAAAAGTTCTATTCATCTATCAATTCTCTACTCAAATTTCTTGGGTAAAATGAGCATAATATATCATAGAGGGTTGCTATGAAGAATAAATTATTCATAGCATGTTGTGTATACAGATAAAGGTCTCTGGCACATACTAAAAACTTGATCAATGTTGGCTGTTATTATTATTATTATTTTTTCTTTGGTCAACACACTTGATGCTGTTTTCATACCAAACTCCTGGCACTTCTCCAGATAAAACATACTCTTTCCTTGTTTTAAACATCTTGGTCTCCTGGTTTGCTCGTGGCCTCAAAAATCTCTCTTTGCCTACTTGGAAAAGTTCTATTCATCTATCAATTCTCTACTCAAATTTCATAAAATTTCCTTCTTCCTTCCTTTTATCTTCTTCTTCATCTTCTCATAATACTTTACATAAAATGCCCCATATCAGCACATAAACCAGTTATAACATATATATTTTTTTAATTGACATAGCTTTATCACTTAGTAGGTTAACTTCTAAAAATAAGTAAGCATGTCCTTTCCTGGAGATTTTTTCTATTTTTAATTTGCTTTAGGGTTTTGTGACATTTATATTATATGAAAATATATGGGAAAATATCAAATTCGTTATAATACTCATATAACATATTAAAATATTAATTAATGTCTACTGAAATTATGATTTTTTTCCAATTTGATTACTTTTCTACATCTCTGATGTTATATGAAAAAGCTAAGTGTTCTTTGCTTGCATAATTGATATATATGTATAAATTTTGTTACTTTGATAATTTATTAATGTTTTCTTGTTGCATTAATTATATTATATATTATGTGTACATATATATATACATATATATGCATACCTTATTGTGTCATTCATTAAATTAGTATTTTGTATCCTACTTTAAACCAGTATTTCTGTTTTTATTTTTCACAAATAATATCCCAGAATTAATCTAGTCTAATGTAAACTCTACTTAATTATATCCAGCTAGGTCTAGGACCTTAGAATACTTTACTTTCAATTACTCTGTCTCTCCTTTTGGTTATTATTTTAAACATACCTTTGTTAATTGCCCAGATATGTTATTACTTCTGTGATTTTTGTGGTATTCAGTTTTACATAATTTTAAATAAAATCATATAGATATTTCTTACACATGATACTTAATATGATAACAATATAACATTCAAAACTGTATAAACTTTTTAAAAAAAGTATTTTATGTACAAATTACACAATATTAATTATACAGACATTACTGCCACTTTGAAATTCTGTAAGCAAAATAAGTTTACTTTCTCATTTTCAGGGAGAACATATGAATCTAAAGACAGAATTACCCATCTGAGAAAATTTAGTCATGATTTTTAACAGCAACAACAAACACAGAGGCCTAAAAATTAAATTTAAATTGGAATAAAATAAGATTGCATTTCATTTGTTTTAGAAATTCTGCTGATATTTATTTTATTTATCACTTTACTTCACTTAGATCCATAAGCATTTCTTTCAGATTGCAGAACACAGCTCTTCATCTCAAAACAGTTTATAAAATTTGAAGCACTCAAAGACACCTACACAATAATTTATTTTATTTTCAGCAATAATGGAATGTACTATGTGTTATTTTCAGAGTTTTCTTTTAATATTCTTAAAAGAACAGTAAAATAATTGGATTATTTAGTAATTATATGTCATTTTACTCATTATCCAAATCCTTGGCATATTTAGGTTCTTAATTAACAGGGAGCAGGAGAACAACACTTTCCAGGATACTCTTCTGACCTCTATAGTTCCCTGCTGCTGTTTTTTGCTTATAGATGAAAAGAGTTATGTTAATGAAAAAGCATTTTTACTTGTTAATAATATATTATAACTCAAAATGTATATAACAGTTGAAAGCAGTATTAAAAAATATTTTTATATGCTAATATATTGTTTTTAAAAATTGTTAATTCATTAGGTTGCATCCCAACTACGTTTAGGCTGTCTCAGTTCTCCAGTAACTGTTTCTTTTCTTTGACTTCTTAAGCTAAATAGATAAATTGTAGATGTAGATATATAGATGCAGATAAAATATTTGTATTTAAGAAATTAACTTGAGAATTATACTCCCAGTAAAAATATGTTTGATATTGCATAGATGCTTTTTAAGTTTGTTCTCTGAAACCATTATACTAAAACAATATAATTCATAAATCCAGTCGTATATTTTTCTTTTATTTTATATTAAGATTTTTAACTGCTACATACTTGAAATTCTATTAGTTTCTGACATGCATAGATTTTATCCACATAGCTGGAGCTGTGTAGACCAAAGCTATATGTATTACAGATGAGTGCATATAATATGTTGTGTACTTGTATATTTATACCTACATATATGCATAGAGTTTCACAACTAATTAGGCTATTCATTAAGAAAACTTCTATTGATATGCTGCCACCAATCAATCCTTGTGCAAAATGCAAGGACTGTAACAGTGGATAAAGCATTGTTTTGGGATAAAAATATTATTTTTTCCAAACCATGTCAGAAGCTAGGAATGTTGATGTTTTATTATGAACACAGTTGTGAAGGGGAAAAGGCAAAGGGGAAATTTGTTCTGTTAGCAAGAAGACTTTTGAGTGTTATTAATGATATTAAATGGAAGTGGAGGGCTAAGCACAGTGTCTCATGTCTATAATCTGCAGTTTGGAGGCCGAGGCAGGAGGATCATTTGATGACAGGAGGTCGAAAACAGCCTGTACAATATATAGAGAATCTGTTTCTACA
The DNA here is from genome assembly GCA_963574415.1 of Tarsius wallacei. Taxonomy (NCBI): domain Eukaryota; kingdom Metazoa; phylum Chordata; class Mammalia; order Primates; family Tarsiidae; genus Tarsius; species Tarsius wallacei. Next base: position 21,823 of record CAUYQG010129908.1, read on the forward strand.
AAACTAGTTATTTCAGTATTAGTTGGACGTGACGGTGGGTGGGTGCCTATTGTTCCAGATACTTGAGAGACTGAGGCAGGAGGATTGCTTGAGCCCAAGAATTCAAAGCTGCAGTGAGCTATGATCAGGCTCCTGCAGCACTCCAGCCTGAATGACAGAGCCAGACCCTATCTCAAAAAAAAAAACAAAACAATCAAAAAAAAAAAAAAAAGACAGTAGAGCAAGACTAAATGACTGCTATTTTACAAAGGGACTTCCTCAAGGCTATGAAAGATTATCATATGATTGAAGGTCAGATGTTTTTAATTTCTAATTCTTATTTGTTCATATGCTACATGAAAACATCGTCACAGAAAAGCCCTTGGCACTTTTCAGAGATTTGAGAAAATTCTGCAACATCAGAAACAGTTTTTCTTAAAGCTGTCACTGTGGAACCGAGCAACAGAAAATGATGACAAATGCTCTGGAAATTTGTTGTTCCTGCAGAGATGTGATTCAAGTAGGTGTCAGTTTCTTTCAGCATCAGCAATTACTCTGTTCTAGGAGACACAAAATAAAATTTAAACATTTATGTATCTTAAGAGATTTCAAACTGCCCTTTAATACATATGTGTCATTGACATATTCAAATTGTTTGTTTGTGGTTTCTTTCAATTCTCTGGTCAGAAATGTGTGATATACTATTATTCAAATTCAAATTTTATTTGCTGTTTTATTTTGGTTAGAACTACTCCAACATAAATAAGAATTATATAAATAATCTAAACAGACATGAGATATCCATTGGAAAAAATTGAATATTATGAGCCATATGAAGGATAAAAATCATTGACATAAGGCAAATCTGCACAAGGTAGTAAGTAGATATTATTTATTTTAAAAGAAGACTAAATTAGAACTGTGATTAAAAAGCTATAAAAATGAGTGTTGTTAATAACCCTAGGGAAACGCATTAAATATACTGCTAAATGAGGTAGCAAGAAAGACTAATATTTATGCTCAAGATTAAAAGTGGTTTAATACACAATATATAATAAAAAGATAAGCAAACAGTCCTCTAAGTCTGAGTCTAAAATCATCTGTTTATTATTATTGTTGTTTACTGAATCAACAAAACGCTGTCCAAGAGGCAAGCAGTTATTGATTTGTTCCTTCATTATTCAACTCAAAAATAATCAGGGCACACTGAGGACAACTGAAAAACACTGACAAAATATTAAAAATAAAATGCTTGAAGGCACTGGAGGACTAATAATAACCTGATGTTATTGGGTAAAGATCCAGAAGTAATAGGAAATCCAGAGAGATTAGCCCCACTTTGGGGACCACTTTTATCCTGTGGCTATTCTCCTGTGTGGAGAGGTAATTGAGAAGCTTGAGAGTGCTTTTAGCATTTTTTCAAGGCTAAGTTAAAAGGCACGGCCTGCGTCCTGCAGTATCACATCCGCACCCTCTCAAGGGTAGGTAGGTAGGAAGTAAAAACAGAAAAACATCACCTCTGTTTCAAATTGCCCGACGTGCCCCCACTTCCAGCTCTTTTAGCTCCTTGTCTTTCAATTGCCTCTTGAACTGAAGGGCTGATGGCCTCAGAAGATCTCCAGGTGTCTGAACCAGGAAATAACCCTTTACTAGAGAATGTTATCCCAGCAGTACTTCTTTGGATTAAGTTTTCCTATTGGAGACTTTACAAGTAGTTGACTCCTCCCACTTCACCCTCTTTAACTTTCTGTTACTTTCCGTACTACCTGTGGATGGCCCGCATCTGCCTTGTTTAGGGATCTTACTGCCTTTGAAGATATGATGTGGAGTATTCCCCAGGATGAGTGGGTTTTGCTGGATCCCAATCGAAGTAACTCCTATGGAGATATAATGCTCAAAAATTCCAGGACCCTAGCATCAAGAAATTGTGAGACTCAACTTAAAACCAATAAGCAGGGTGCTTGATATCATATTTTTGAAGAAAAATAACTAATAAACAGAAAATAGAGAAAAAAGTCACTGGGGATCCTTTGTGGTCTTTCACTTAAGAAACACCTAAAAATACTGGCATTGAACAAGGAGGAGCATTTGAGAAGTCGTGTGGCACATGGCCTCCTGAAAGCAGAAAAGATAATCAATGTAGAACTACCTTCAGCTAGATTCCAAATATTGTTGTACAAACAGAAAGTTCACCTAGGATGAAACCCTATGGATACAGTATGAAATGCCTTCATGGATCCTTCATCCCTTTAGAATAATATGAAAGCTTGCCTGGATACAGGTCCTATTAAATGTAAGGCATGTAGACAGGCCCAAAATTGTTTGTCATATTTGAGGACTCCTGTGAGTACTCTCAATAGAAAGGAACACTATAGTTCTAAGGATTGTGGGACTGCCATTTTTTGTCCTTCGCCATATATCAGAGGTCACACTGGAAAGATTTAATTAATTTCCATTTCCACAATGGTATGTGAATGTTCAGTACTACATAGCCTCACCAACATCTGATGTTGTCAATGTAAGTCTTTTACAATATTCAGCTGGATATGTACTGGTATCTTGTGGTTTCTACAGGTGTTTTCCTGGTTATTAATGAGATTTAAAATATTTTAATGGCAATGTTGTCACTATTTGTCTTGGTATCCAGCTATGGTCTATTTCTGTAAATGCTTTCTTTGTGTTCACACACAAAAAATTGTATTCTGCTGTTACTGGCTGGATTGTTCTCTCTATAAATATTTGTTAGGTCAAACTTGCTGATCCAGTTGCTGGAATCTCTATATATCTCAATGGTCTGTTTGCTCTACAAGTTTCAGAGAAAGCAGTAATTAAAATGTCCCACTACAAAAAAAAAAAAAATTCATATGGAAAGGATGTGAAAAATTCTTTATTCCTCATTCCTCATTAAATATATGAGAACTCACAGTGGAGAGAAGCCTTATAAAAGTATGCAGTGGCCAGGCTACGTGGCTCAGCCTGTAATCTCGCGCTTTGGGAGGCCGAGATGAGTGGATTGCCTGAGTCCGCAGGTTCGAGACCCACCTGGGCAACTTGGCGAGACCTCATTTCTACAATAAATCAAAAAATTAGCCGGGTGTGGTAGCGCGCCTGTAGTTCCAGCTACTTGGAAGGCTGAGGCGGAAGGACCTCCAGAGCCCAGCAGGTAGAGGCTGTGGTGGCCAGGAGCGGGCCACTGCACTCCAGTCTGGCAACAGAGTGAGACTCCAACTCAAAAAAAAAAAAAAAAGTGTGCAGTGCATAAATGCTTCTAATCATTCCTATCAACCTCGAGTTCCTATACAGACACACACTGGGGAGGAGTTTTATGAATCTGGGAACCAGAGAAAGCTCTCAATGAGTTTTCAAAACTTATTTCACAAGGAAGAACACCCAATGAGAGAAACACCATAGGAATGTAACGATTGTGAGAAAAACTGTTTCAGTCACATAATTTTGAAGATATATGGGAATTCACACTAGAGCAACACATAAAGACAAACCCTGGGCAACACAGCAAGATCCTATCTCTTAAAGAAAATGAATACAAATAAAAAACTGTTTCCCCTTTTTTTTAAAAAAGGGACAAGTCATGTGGGAAAACCTTGCCAATTACTCAAACCTTACTGTGCACAGAAGAAAATACACTGGAGACAACTTATACCCATAAAAATTGTGGGGAGGACTACATGTCATTTTTCAATTTTAGGCAACATATGATGTATCATGCTATGGAGAGACCCTGTAAATGTGGAAAATATACAAAACCCTTCAGTTGTCACTTATCCCCCAGAAAACAGAAAAACCCAAACTGAGTAGAGACTCGTTTTTGTAGACAAGGGAGATACACCTTTTTTTGAAAATCTTGTACTATAAATTTTAATTTTCTAATTCTTAAAAAAATACATCCTTAGCTGATTAATTTCAATATTTAAACAACATCCTGGTATAAACAGCAAGGTGACAAATATTCCTCTTGATACTCTGTCAGATATAGCACATGCATTTATATATATGATGCTTTGATTTTGTGTAGGTTATGTAACAATTATATTGTTTTCATTATAAAGTTTTTTGTAGAAAAAAAGGCAGACAAATTCTCACACAGAAAATGGTTCAACTTTAAATCACCTGGGAATCTCAGAAAATATGAAGGGTCTTTTACAAGAAAGGTAACACAAATACATCTCAGGGGTCCAGCCATTGGTAGGGTATCATTGGCACAGATATCAATACAGTTCCTTTTGAGACAGAATGCTTGTCCTCGGACATGAAGAGAAAGCTTTATGCTATAATCTTAGTTTTATGTAGCTCTTTGCAAAAGAAAAACTTTAATTTCATCGTCATTTAAACATATTGCAAATACTACAAGGTGACTCATATTTGTGAAGTTAATTTGCATGTCAAAGTGGATAGGCCCTCTTCAGTGTAATGAACTTTATTGTCAATGTGACAAATTTTCATCTGGTTTAAAGGGGAGCTTTTTTCTTTTTCTTTCTTTTTTTTTTTTTTTTTTTGAGTTTAAGTAACACACAGTAGACAAAGCTTGAGTGGAGTGGGAAGCAACCAGCCCACAAACCCTAGACC
>CAUYQG010129909.1:0-46551 GCA_963574415.1 Tarsius wallacei
CTGTAGTTCCAGCTACTTGGAAGGCTGAGGCGGAAGGATCGCTGGAGCCCAGCGGGTCGAGGCTGCGGTGGCCGGGAGCAGCCACTGCACTCCAGTCTGGGCGACAGAGTGAGACTCCAACTCAAAAAAAAAAAAAAAAAATTGACATCACTGATATACAAAAGATCATAATAAGCTATCCTGAAAAATTATATGCCAAGAAATTGAATAACCTAGAAGAAATGGATACATTTCTGGACACACAATCTAACAAAACTGAATCATGAAGAAATAGAAATACTGAATAGACAACTAGTAGGGAGATTGACTCAGTCATTTAAAAAATCTCCCATCAAAAAAGCACAAGACCTGATGGCTTAACTGTGGAATTCTACCAAACATTTTAAAAATAACTACTACCAATTATTCTCAAACTCTTCCAAAATATCAAAGTGAAAAAATACTTCCAAACTCATTTTATGAAGCTAGCCTTACCCAGATGCCAAAGCCAAACAAAGATACTACAAGAAAAGAACAGTCCACTATTCTTGAAGAACATATTAATAATAGCAGAATGGTTATTATAAGTCAAAAAACCAGCAGATATTGGTAAGGTTGTGGAGAAAAGGGAATGCTCATACACTGATAGTGGGAATGTAAGCTAGTTCAGTCCCTGTGAAAAATAATTTGGAGAGTTCTCGAAGAACTAAAACTAGCTTTACAATTCGACCCAGCAATTCTACTACTGGTTATATATCCAAATGAGTATAAATTGTTTTGCCAAGAAGAAACCTACGCTCATATGTTTATCACAGCACTATTCACAGTAGTAAAAACATGGAACCAACCTAGGTGCCCATTAACAGTGAAATTAGTAAAGAAAATGTGGCACACTTACATTATGGAAAACTATGCAGTCATAAAGAGTAATGTCATCATGTCCTTTGCAACAACGTGAATTTATTTGTAGGCCATTATTCTAAGTGAATTAACAAAGAAACAGAAAGGCGAATATACCACATGCTCTCAATTATAAGTGGGAGCTAAATATTGGGGACACACAGACATAAGATGGGAACAACAGACACTGGGGACTCCTAAAGAGGAAGGAAGAGAGGAGGCTAAGGGTTGAAAAACTACCCACTGAGTACCATGCATACCATTTGGATGATGAGCTTAATAGAAGTCCAAACCACACCATAACATAATATACTCATGTAACAAATATGCATATGTACTCCTTGAATCTAAAATAATTAAAATTAAAACATAAAAAGCAAATGCAACCATTTACATTGAAGTATGAGAAAAAATAAAAATACTAAATGCTTTTGAGTCCCCATTGACTATGCATTAATCCCTCTTGATCAGATTATTTATTTGGAGCTCTGTATCTCCTCTAGAAAAAAATATTAGTTGCTCAGTATCCCAAAACTAGTTACATACAAACATTCGTCAAAGATCCACTCTCTATGTTTGGTCATATCTATTCCACTGATAAGACTTAATTCCCTTTCTGTTGTGATAGAAGCATTATTTTTTGAAGTTTTGCATTCATGTTCTTAAAGATAAAGTAACTCTTCCTAACTCAGAATACCTTGCTCAGTGCTTTCTCTATTTCACCAGTCTTAGTATTCATCCTCTAACTTTTGAAGTCATACAGGATACTCTCTGCCTCTAAAGGTTTAGAAAATCTTCCCATGGAGCCATCTTGGAGGTTCCTTGTTAATCGTGCCTGACAATGAGTCTCGAAATAAATAACAAGGATGGAGGTTGTGATGATCATGAGAAGAAGGAAGAGTAGGAGAAGAAAAGTGAGGAGGGAGAAGGGAAAGAGGGATAGTGCGAAGAGATAGGAAAAGGACACTTGCAGTGCTTCAAAGTTTAATTAAATCAACTTTATAGGAATTTGCTCTGTCTGAGAGGCAAAAAAAATTAGCATTAGTTAACATTAACATTAAAGTTTTTCCACAATTAAAAAAGAAATCTGACCAATCACTTCTATTTAGGAGATCTAAAATGTAATTATCTAGGAAACTAGAATATTGACAAGTCTTCCCCTTCTTCCACAAAAGTTAATCTTCTGATAATATTAACAAGACAATAAAATAAAATAGGATCATATCATCTAACCTGACATTATACAACTAATAATCTAAAATGATGCTATGATGACAATCACAGAAATTATTCAGTAATAATGAGAATTTATAATACAAAATTTTATGTGTTTTCTTTCCCTAGATTAGCAAAATAAATGAGGAAAAAACATAAAAATAGCTTCAACTGTCACCTTTCAAAATTTTGTTGCACTTGATTATTTTTAAGATAAAAATCTAAAACTTTTTTTTTTTTTGAGTCAAAGTTCTCACTCTGTCTCTCAGGCTGGAGTGCAGTGGAACAATCATGTCTCATCTCAGTCTCAACCTCCTGTGCTCAAGCAATCCTTCCATCTCATCCTTTCCAGTAGCTGGGACTACAGGTGTGTGCCACCATGTCCAGTTGGTTTTTGGTTTTTTGTTTGTTTGTTTTTAATTATAGAGATGAGATCTCAATATGTTGCCCTAGCTCATCTCGAACTTCTGGGCTTAAGCAATCCTCCCACCTTGGCCTCCCAAATTGCTAGGACTGAGACATGAGCCACTGTGCTCAGCCTAAGACCTACAGCTTTTAATAAAATACACAGGCAAAATTAAATAATGCTGTGCTATTTTCCAGGGAGTGTTCCCAGAAATTGCATTCAACAGTGACTTATAGGATCTAATTAAATTTTCTAACTGAAATAAAAGGGAAAATAAATTTACAATGTATAAGTTAGGTGAAAAAGAATATTTTCAGGAAGCAATTGAAAGTTATAAAGGTCAATAAGATGGAGCAAAAGAGAAAAGGATATTATTGCAGTCAGGAACCACAGAGGGGATGTTCTTTCAGTGACTTGGGACATTTGAACATGGCCTTTCAGAACACATAATTGTCTAAATCTATTTTTCCGATATATGTTTCTTCTTCTCAGCTACTGCTGCATAAGATAAATAATAGTATCTAATACTGTGAGACAGTGCTGCTTTTAGGACATCCATTCTTATTAAGATAGAATGTTGCCAAGAAAGCAGAAACTTTTGCATAATTTTCCCAAATATTCTGACTCATGATCATACTCATGTCTTTATTCTCTGACACAGAGCTAGCATAATAAAATCACCTGATGGAGTTTTAAACAATACCATACTTTGGGTCGCACCCTCAGATATTCTGCTCTAGTTACTTATGGATGAGGTCTAAGTATTACTTTGTTTTAAACTTAATCTAGATGATTCCAGTGTGCATCCAGAATTGAGATCTACTACTTCAACTTCTATTATTCTCCTCAGAGTTTTCCACACAATTTCCTAAATTTTAAAAAGAAAAGTAAAATTGTCTGTTTCAATTTTGCCCCCATCAAAATATAAAGCATACTAGTATATCTAGTCTTCACTTTATGCAATTACTCATATATTCAATTATTAAATATTGGCTATAATTCATATTATGTGGTTTCTAATATGAGTCCAACATGATGAAAAAAAAATTCTCAGATTTTATATTTCAAAGCTATGAGCCTAATCGCTTTGCCCCTTACCACTGAAATTGCTCCACTACTTAAAAGTAGTGTCCCCTTTTACTTTATTTTCATTCTGTCTTCTTAAATATGGCATTTAAAATACCATTTTGTGACCATTGCCTTAATAAGCTATGGTATGGCCATGTGCTCTTTGAGCTACGGCCAGGCTATGTTTCCTGGCTTTGACCCCCTCTCCTACCATGGAGAGGTGAATTTCCTCTTCCTCTCTCTCTTTCAAATTTACTTTCTAAATAAACCATATTTTCTAATCTTAAAAAAATAACATCGTGGATATATTTAGATATTTCTTTTGCTATCCTACCTTTGATTTTGAACTTTGTCCATGTTTTAAGGAATTAAATCAGAAATTTATTCAGAAAAAGCAATTCTCAAGCCATAAACACCCCCCAACACACACACACACACACCAGAACTCTTTCTTTTTCTCTCTCTTCTCATATTATTTTCCCTTGAAGTAAGACTATGATTTTACAAGACGCAATACATTTTGCTTCTTGAATCTTGGATAATGATCAGAAAAAAATGAAAGAACTTCATAGGCAAATTTCAACAGCACTTTAGTGGCGATTTGAAAAGCAAATTATAATAATTCAAACCCCTTATAAGCATCTATTAGAAACTTCTTTAAAATAATATTGACAGTAAAACCAAATTACAATCAGCCATTAATACCCTATTTCAAGCTCTCCAAACTCTTTAAAAAGATACTCTTTATTCCTCTTCTTTCAGACTTGTACATTTTTAACTTTCAATACTAACCCCTATATTGACAAGTTCACATGAGGAAAACAAAGAGAAAAAAATGAACAACCAATAATACAAGGCATTACAAGATATGGTAAATTTATGACTTTGGAAGAAGGATTTTGAAAGAGCAAGAAGATAGGTCTTTAGAATTAAACTGAAATATAAGATGTTTTTGAGAAGGTGGGGAATAAATGGTAGCAGGATTTTATCAAAAAATGCTGTGAAGGATGTTCCTCCAAAAGAGACTTCCAGAGCAAAGGCAAAAGGTAGAGAATGTTCGAAATATGCTGGAGGAACAAAGAATAATCAAGTTTGCTCAGAGCACATTGTTTTGCAGCGGGGAAGAAGGCACTACATAGTACCTTTGGGCATTGGTTTAAAAATTATAAAATACAAGAAAGAACTTGTCATTTAATTTTCAGGCAATAGAATGTCATTGAAGATATGACCTTGAGAAGATAATTGAGGAGTGAAAATATTTGATAGAAGTTGAATACTAGGAACATTATTCTTAGTATGAATGACAGATTGTAAACTAACTAAATTTATTATTCACCCATTTGAATAACAGGCAAAATGCTAGGTGAAAAAAGAGTGAAAAAAATGCCCTCGAGTTTATGGTTGTATTATTGAAAATCAAACAAGTTAAACCCCTGAAAAAATAAGGTACATAAAGAGATGCTTTGAGATACATCTATTAACATATGGCTGGGACTCAAATGTTGTGGTGACCAATCCTATGGATGGTTGGACCATGTTAGGAAAAAACGATAACAAGAAGAAGGGGCATGAGTGAAATGTTAAAAGGTGATTATAGTTTCCTCAGATTAGCCTGTAGGCCAGTCTGGAAAAGATATAGTTTATTACAATTGCACCATAACTGACATCCCCACATTACAGTTTCTATCCTGTACCTGCTCATTAACCTCAAGGCAAACACTCAGATAAGCACATCTCTGCCATCTTTAGCCTCTGGTCAAAGAAACATCTAGCTTCAGGCTTCTCTGCTAAAACTCCTAATGCAACAGAAAGCATTCCCACTACAAAAAAAGAATGACTGAAATCCCAGAATCATTAGAACATGCACACATCCTATTTGGGAAATTGAAAATAACTCCCAAAGAAGAAAAGCACACTTGGGGATAAGGTTGATACGTGAAGATGGAGACAAATAATAAATTCATTTTATATGCTTAAAATTTGTACCTAATCTATATATTTGTTTAACTCTTAAATTATTTTTACAAAAAGAGAGCAACTTGATCAGGGAGGCTTTTTGAAAAACTACCATGGAAGAATTTAGTGAACATATCGAAAGAGTACAAATTCCCAATAGGAACACCATTAATTTTCTACCTCAAAAATGGAGATGAAGAGGTGAAAAAAATATCTTGAGGTCATAAGAACATTTAGCAAAGAAAAAGAAAGATGATAGGATGTTAGCTGGTTGTAATGTCTGACTGTGAGGTTAATGACTAGATTAGGGTTAAGCCAGAGTCATATGGGAAAATTTAGAAAATACAGAATGTCAGTTATGATGCTGTTGTAATAAACCAGTCATGATGCATGCTTCAGTGTGGTTGTTGAACTACAGGGATTTCTATAAACTTTATTTCGTCTAACTCCTTCATGTCTACAAATAAAAGTACACATGATGGTTAATTCAATTTCTCAAAAAGGAAAAGAATAACATTTATTTGAATATGTGACCAGTATTAATAATAAAATGACATAAATAAAATAAAACAGAGTAATGTTGCTAATGACATCTTCCTACCTCTGGTCCCAAAGTAGGAGATTCTCACTTTGGGTATTCTTCCTTATTATGAAGATATTTAAAATGGATATGACACTAATGACTCTGTCTAAGACAACCTCTTCTTGTGGTGGTTCCATATTCAATTGCTAAGCTTATGCTTCTTAGGGAAATCTCAAAGTGTCAAGTTTGGGATTTGAATAAGACCAATAAACATTTTGGTAGCCCCAAGCCTGGGATGAAATTCAATTTTCTTTAATTTATCTCTGTCTCTGTCCCCATTTGAGCTGGGAAATTTTCCATTGATTTATTTCATTTTAAAATAAAGTTGAAAAACTGAGGATTTGTTACTGTTGTTTCCATTTCTTTATTTGATTTTTAGAAACTCAGTAAGAGCTGAACTTTTACTGAGCATTTCTAGATGTCAGATATTCTTATAGGTGCATAGTAATATTTTGTAGGTAGAATTATTTCTATATTACAAAAGAGGAAATGGATGCTCCTATAGGTTAATTAACTTGACTCAAATCATAGAACTGGGAAATGTGTGGCTGGAATTTGAACCAAAGCACTCCAATCTCAGAATTTTATGTCTTAAGTGCTAAGCTATGCTAAACAATTTATCTGGCTAAACCGCATCAGCCAACATAAAATATGTCTTATATATGAAATTTTTTAAACAAAAGAGGATGCTTCAACCAAAAAAATTAACATAGATTATGTTCCTATTTTTTTAAATGGGGGTCACAAAATCAGCATTCTTTAGAAAAACATTTCCAATATGCAGGCTGACTCTTTTTCTTTTAACTTTTCACCCCAATCAAGGTTCAATAATTTAAAAAGGAACTTTCAGCGACAGGTTGAAATGAAATTTGTAGAATTTTGAAGCAAGATATAAAAGAGTTTACTGACAAATAGTGTAGGTTAGCAAAAGGAAAGAAGATATCAAAGACAAAGAAAGTTTCAAGAGATAACACATACTTGCGCCACAGTTTAAAATCTAGCTAAGAAGATAAAGCACATCTAAAATTAATGATAGAATGTCACTTAAAATCATATATCAAATGTACTGCGATCATCCTCATTGTAGCTTTGGAGCCCATAATTTTGCATTTTCCCAAGCAATTTCAGTGTGAACATTTGAGTTGGCACTGAACGGAATAAAATATATGATCCATTTCTACTCACTTCCCACATGGCTTCAAGTCTGGCCAAAGCATCTATATATAATTTTTCTAATATGTTATCATAAATCATTCCCTCTGGTCCTTTTCTTTTTTCCACTTCTCTACATTTATTGGGCCTCAGAGAATAATGCGACACTGGCAGTCAGAGGTTTCCACTTATACTTGCATGATAAAATGTTCTATCTTTATATTCATACTTTATTCGTTCATACATTTCTGACTTAACAACAAATCAGTCTTTAGCTGACAGAGCATGTTATATTCTAGGAGAGAAGAAGCCCAGTGATAGTCAATAATTTCATGCTAGAATTGAAAAACAACACTTCCATACCTTTAACTTTTCACATTATTATTACCAGTTCTTAGTTTTTCACGGCACATACATGACATGAGGGCATACTCCCTCACACACAAAACAGGGATAGTTATTTGGGATTTACTATGAGAAAATGATCAAATGGTACATTACCACCAAAATAATGATAAAGAAGATGGAAAAGTTCATGGACCACACATAGAAGTTGGCATTTCTGAAAACTTATTTATCATGGATCAACTATCATTAATCCAAATAAATAATGAGTCTCAAACCAAGTTTTAAAAGAGAAGGCCAGCGAGAAAAGGCTATGAAGAAGGACTAGCATCCCATTTATATGCCTGAAGTCTGTAACATACATTAATATTTCGAGACTCCATGTCTGGACTTTCTAAAAAATGAAACTGCTAATATTCATGCTTCTTGCTAACCTTACTAATGAAACTATAAAAATTATATGCTCCTCAATAAAGAAATTTAGACAGTGTTACAGGTAAACTTATTCAAAAATATAAAGTAGTCACAATTTTAGAAATGCCACAAATAAATTTTTTCACATTTTTAATTGTGATAAAATGCTCCTAAAATGTACCATCTTAACCATTTTAAGTGTATATAGTTCAGTGATATTAAGTGCATTCATATTGTTATACAACCATCGTCATCATCCATTTCCAGATTTTTTTTGATCTTGCAAAACAGAAATACTGTGCCCACCAAATAATTATCTGCTCCCCTAGCTCCTGGCAACCACCATTCTACTTTCTATCTTTATGATTTTGACTACTCTAGATACCTTGTATAATTGGAATTATCATAAACTATCTGTTTATGACTGGCTTAATTCACTGAGCATAACCTCCTCAAGGTTTGGCTATGCTATATATAAAAATTTATTTCATTTTTAAGGCTGATATTCTGTTCTTTGTGCGTGCGTGTGTGTGTGTGTGTGTGTGTGTGTGTCACAATTTGATTATCCATTTATCTGTTGATGGACAATTGAATTGCTTCCATGTTTTAGCTGTTTTGAATAATGCTACTATAACTATGGGCATACAAGTATCTCAAGACTCTGCTTTCAATTCTTCTAAGAATATACTCAGAAGTGGAATTACTGCATTATATAGCAATTACATTTTTAATTTTTTGAGAAACCACCATATTGTTTTCCAAGGCAAATATAATATTGTATACTCCTGCCAGCAATGCCCAAGGGTTCTACTTTCTTCATATTTGAGCAATACTTGTTATTATTTGCTTTTTTGATACTAGCCATCGTTATGCATGTGAGGTAGTATATTGTTTGTATAGGAAAAATCTCAAACCATGATTTTGCTTGTTCTCTCACCACCACCACAGCAATAAATGACACAGAAGAAGACTTTTTTGACCAAATGTGTGAGTTTTCCCCGCACACCCGGCAGCACACACCGGCTAGTCATCCTCCGATTTAATTTTGACACTATTTACCTGAAGTTAGTGTCAGATTCCACAGGTTGAGGACTCATTTCCCAAGACTATCCCCTTGCCCAGGCATCATTCACAAATCTGGGCCTCTGGAACTTCAAGTTAGGGATTTCACAACCTCCTCTTTGGGTTCATTTAATTTGCTGGAGCAGCTCACAGAATTCAGGGAAACACACTTGCCAGTGTATTATAAAAGACATGGCAAAGGATACAGATGAAGCAATGGGTAGGGTGAAGTACTGAGGAAGGGGCAAGGAGCATCCATACCCCCCTCCCCCGGGTGTGCCACCCTCCAGGAACATCCACATGATTGGCTATCTGGAAGCTCTCTAAGCCCAGTTCTCTTGAGTTTTTATGAAAGCGTCAAGATATCAGCATTGCTTCCACCAGGGTACAGGGTGGCAGTTTATTTATGGGCTCGCTCTTCTATTCCACTGGCATTCTCTTAATGCCAGTATCATATGACTGTTTTGATTGCTGCAGCTTTGTGGTATGTTTTGAAATCAGGAAGTATAAGTACACCAAGTACACTAACTTTGCTTTTTTTTCTCTTTTTATTTTACTTTTAATTTTTTTAGTTTAAAGATGTGTGGCACAATTCAGGGTTAGGTATACAAATGTTCATTATGCAGGTACCCTTGTTGATGAGATGTGCCCCCGCCCTCTCCTAGCAATTTCCCTCAACTGCCAATTCAATGTTGTTTTGGCTATTCAGGCTCTCTTGAGATTCTATATGAGGTTTTGAACTGATGTTGCCATTTATTGTAGGAATTTTAATAGAAATTCTAAATCTAAATATTATTTTATAATTCACTAAATCTCTAGATGATTTTGAGAGTTATTGACTTCTTAATATGTCTGTTCTAATCTTTATTATTTCCTTCATTCTACAAGCTTTGAATTCAGCTTGTTTGTTCTGTTTTAGTTCTTCAGGTTGTAAGGATGAGTTATTAATTTCAGCTCTTCTTTTTCACTATAAGCATTTACAGTCATACGTCTCCCTCTTAGCACTTATTTCAGTGCATATCATAAGTTTTGACATGTTGTTCTTTCACTTTTATTTTTCTAAGTATCTTATAATTATCCTTGTGCTTTCTTCTTTGATTTATCAGTTGTCTGAAAACGTATTATTTAAATTCAAAAATTTGTAAATTTTTCAGTTTGTTATTGAGTTTTAACTTTTTTGTGATCATGAAAATACTTTGTTTTATATCTATCTTTTAAAATCTATTGTCTCAATTTATGGCCAGAAATGTGGCCTATTCTTGAAAATATCCTATGTTCACTTGAGAAGAATGTATATTTTATTGCTGTTGGGCAGACTGTCCCGTATTTATTTGTTAGATCCAGTTGTGTTATTCAAAGCCTTTATTTTCTTACCTTCTGTCTGCGCTATCCATTATGAATATTGAGGTATTGAGATTTCCAACTATTACTGTAGAAATGTTTATTTCCTCTTTTATTTTTTAAATTTTTTTCTTACAGTTTCATTGTTTGTTATTTGATATATAAATGTTTTTGATTGTTATCTTCTTGATGTAGTGAAACATTAATATTTAATGTCATTGTCTCTTGTAAGCGTTTTTGTCGGGAGCGGATGTGATGTGGAGAGCGACGAGCACTGTCCCTGTGGCAGGCCTTAAGTAAAGGCCCCAGCGAAGGCAAGGTCTTGCTTAATGGCCCCAAGCTCGTAGGCAAGGTCTTGCTTGAAAGCTTTGCATCCTAGCCAAAGGCAGTCTGTGAGGGATGCAGCCTGCTGCATGAAAGGGCATCTCAGATGCCCACACATCCGGGTGCACATAGTACAAATAAAGCCTTAGCTACAACAAGCTAACTGCAGAACAGCTCGCCTTTTACGTAGCAACATAATTCTGTTATGGCTCCCTCACAGACCTTGAATCCCTTCCAACTTCCCTTGTGCTTGATTATAAAATAAACGTGCTGAGCTAGTTCGGGATCACTTCTCCTCCATCAGAGGAAAGTGTTCCACCTGGCCCCTGCTCTTCTTTATGTCTTTGCATCTGTGTCTTTCTTAATCTCTCGCCTCTCTCTCTCAGGACCCTTGAGGCAGCAGTGCAGCTGCAGCATTTTTTGATTTAAAGTTTTTGTGTCTACTATTAGTATAGCCATCCCTGCCTTCCTTTGGTTACCATTTGCTTGGAATATCTTTTTTCTATGATTTCACCTTTAACCTATTTGAATCTTTGGATCTGCTCTTACAGACAGCATATAATTGTATCATACTTTTTAAAAAATTCATTCTGCTAATCTCTTTCAATTGGAGAGTTTAATCTATTTTCATTTTAAGTAATTACTGACAGAAAGAGATTTACTTCTGTCAATTTGTCATTTATTTTCTAGGTATATGGCACCTTTTTTGACCCCACATTTTTCTACATTATTGGGGTTTTTTTTCTGTGTGTATTTAGCTGATTTTATGTAGTCCAACATTTTAAGCCTTTTTTATTTCCTTTTATGTGTATTCTATAATTATTTTCCTTGTAATTACCTGAGAATTACATTTAATATTCTTATTACATTTAATAAGAATGATATTTGAATTTATACTAGCTTAACTTCAATACAAAAACTGTTCATTCGCAGCTCTGTCCCAGACTTTTTCAGGTACATTTCTATGTAGTGTGTGTCCCAAAACATAAACTAATAATTGTTTCTTAATGCATTAAAAATTATGTTTCAATTTCTGAACAGTGTCAGCAATGCAATGTACTTTGCTTTTTGTAGATGTTAAACTGCTGATGTTATTTCTTAGTCAGTGGTGCAAGCATGATGAAACGATTATGAATAATCAATTACTAGCCCTTACCAGTGGTCTAGTCCAGGTGTGGTTGGGTATCATTTTATATTTGATATTTGCTGAGCATTATTTCATATCTGATATAGATATTTTATATCTATATTGTGCTCAGCACAATATAATGTTCACTTTGGAGTCTACATGTTTGCTACCTACAAAGTTAAAATATCACATTTATACACACACACACACACACACACACACACAAACACACAATGCTATAAGTCTTTCTTCTTTAAAAAAAAAAAGAAAGAAATCTTGTCATCTCTGACAGTAAAAATGAACCTGGAAGACATTATGCTAAGTGAAATAAGCGAGGCACAAAAATAAAAACACTGCATGATATAACTGTATGTAAAAATCTAAAAATGCTAAACCCATAGAAGCAGAGATGAATGGTAGCTTCCAGGGACGGGGTGGAGGAAATAAATAAGGAGATACCACAGACAAAGGGTACAAAGTTTTAGCTAGGCAGGATGAATAGTTTCTGGAGATCTATTTTACAGTATGGTGACTATAGTTAATAGTGTGTACTTGAAAATTGTCAAGAGAGTAGATCTTAAATGGTATCACCACAAAAAATAAGTATGTGAGGTGATGGATATGCTAATTAGCTTGATTTCATTATTTCCAATGTATACATGTTCCAAACCATCACATTGCACACTGTAAATATACAAAATTTTTATTTATCAATTATTTCTTAATAAAGCTGGGGAGGGAGGAAAAAATGATTTTTTAACAACTCTGGTTTTCTATGTCCACAGCTCTTCTTCTGAATGCTTAGTCATGCTTTCCTCCTTTCTTTCTTTCCATTCTTCTTACATTATAATGTTTGTGCTGTGTGTTTGATCTACCCCAAAGGAATTTTTAGGTAGCGCTTACTGTTTATTTATTTTAATTTCAAGAATGATGAATAATATAAACTGTAATGAGTGACAAGAGAAATAGTGTATGTTAAAGTGTTATGTAAAATCTAAAACACATATTCTATTTTTATTAATGCCCACTATGTACTATACATCAGTCCATCAGTCACTGTGTTAGGATAAGAATCTAAACAAACATGTACATACATTTTCTCCATTAATAACAATAATAATAGCTAATTTCCTTTTGAGCCCTTACTTATAAGACAAATAAATTAATCTTTATCTGTAATATTAAAACACTTTAGAGAGGAGCAATACCTGAGCAAATAGCTAAATTTTGATGATGAATAAAAGGTCTCAGAACAATCATTACCTTAGGGACAGCTTGATGGAGGTGTGTTTGAGAATTTATATGTTGAACTTATTCAGTTTTTCAACTATCTGAAAGAGGCTGTTTCTGGCTGTTAGCAGGA
Source organism: Tarsius wallacei (assembly GCA_963574415.1). Taxonomy (NCBI): domain Eukaryota; kingdom Metazoa; phylum Chordata; class Mammalia; order Primates; family Tarsiidae; genus Tarsius; species Tarsius wallacei. The sequence continues at coordinate 13,238 of CAUYQG010129909.1, forward strand.
TGATTTCGGAACACATTAATTCTGATCCTTTTGAAGGAGAACAAAAATTCCAGATGAATAATATTTCTTTCTTATTGTAAAAATCTTGGTGTCAAAGATCGTTGTACACATATTGGGGAGTTTCCCAAAATATTCTCAGCTTATTTACTTTTTCCATAAACAACTGAGTATCCACAGTCTGAAAAGAACATTGTTTTAGGAGCCAAGGGTATTAGATTTATTGTGATATATAAAATCTCTGCTCTTAAAAATATATGTCTTATACACAGAAGCAAAATATAAGCAAGCATAAACAAATAAGATAAACTTAATATATTGCAATGAATATTCTTCAACTTGTAATCCATTTAGACAAGTAAAAGCTTGCTATAGAAAGCTAAGAGAGATGAAAATTTATTGAAATTGTGATACATTCACAAATGTTTGAGAGATTAACAAGATTTATTTCTTGCCTTGTTATATTTATGGCAGGTTGATGTACAGAGCATAATACACTTTGTAACACTTTATTTCTTAAGTATCAATCAATCTCTCTCCCTCTGCCCCACATAGAACATTATTGACCCTAAAAAGTTGGCATAAAAAATGCCACTTCAGCAAGGATAAGTGTGTAAAAACAGACAGAAAGAGTTGAAGAAAGACCTGCCTTGATAGATTTATAGAAGGAAGAAGGAAAACGAGAAAGTATGTCTTGACCTCCCTGGCCTGACCAAGGTTCCCACTGGAAGAGATTCAGTAGGTAGCTTGAAGAGAGAACAAAAAGCAGAGGGTATTTTGCTACAGTTCACATTGAAATCTGGAAAAGTGATTGCCTGGCAAAGGGTCCATCTCTTAAGAATTTGAAGGAAGTAGCTATATGTTGGTGATGGAGTGATCTGGTTGCTATCGCAGGAACACAGAGGCAGAGGGCAAAGGCTGAAGGTGAACTACCCAGGCCCAGAGATCAAATGAAAGCCAGGCTTTGGTAAAATGTGGAACACTATAGACAGAGTGGTGAGGCTATGTTAGCGTGGATGACCTCTAAGGACTGATTAAGAGAGAGGAGAGAGGTAGATAGGTGGTAGAGAGATGGCAAAGGGGGAGGGGAGGGGAAGGGAGGGGATGTGAAGAGATAAAGGCTGCAACTTCAACAGAGGAGGATTGGGCCAGGCAGACAAGCCATACTAGTACTTTAAAGACTGAAGATGCAGAGTCTTTCCTAATGACTTCCAATCAGACCTGAGGCCTTTTCAGCTCTGCTGCCAGGACTTCATAAATTCCTCATAATCCCAGATACTATATGGAGTAGAAGGAGGAATAATAAAACATTGAGCATTTAGCCGAAAAAACTACCATAAACAGAAAAAAAATCATTTCACCAGAAAAGTGCTAGAAAACAAAAAGTGAGGTTGTCTTTCCCCCTCTGAGGCTTTTGAGATGCATAACTATGAGAAAATTTCATCAGTTATAAGAAATAACCTTTGCAACATTTCTTTGCATGTCTGAACAGCACTTTGAGGTATTTTGGTTCATTGAAATTCAACCAGTTTTTTTTTATATTTCTCTAGAAATTTTTATCTCCACTCAGTGGAGAACTCAAAATTATTTATATTTGAAGCACAAAAAGGTGGCTATATTTTAGTACTAATTAATGTGTTATAAATGGTGGTAAAATCGTGATTTTTTCCTATTTTATAATTATTGGATAAAAATGTTCGTTCAAAATATTGTTACTGGAATTTTTTTTTTGTTATGGAAAGTAACATGTCATAGGCAAATAATCTCTGTGACAATTTTATATATTTAATGTTAGGTTAAAATCCCAGCAGGGCCACCAGAATGTTAGGTTAGACTAGATGGGGGTCTGTGATCCAGTGCTGCGTGAAAGATGCAAATAATTGCACAAAGATTCGATTGGAAAATATAGTTTACTTAAAGAAGTAAATTAGACAGACAGAGAGGAGATTCAGCTTCCCAAGGTAGAGAAGGGGACCAAGACTTAGGAAAATATGGCCCAGTCAGAGCTCAAAGAACACATGCCTAGATCACAGCTTAGCAAAGCAGTGGCCCTGGCTGCCATAGCTCAATGAGCTCATAGCCTAGCCAGAGTTTAACAAAAGCAATGGAAAATGACTACTTGAGGTTGAATGTTTTAAACCTTCCCTCTGATGGAGGCAGGTCATTAGGGTGACTAAGTGGCAGTCTTTTTCACATCATCATGAAGGGGCAGGTGACCACAGGTACTTACGTCAGGTGATGGATGGACAGCAGGCAGATGGGGTTGGTTAGTCATATGATTGCTGCCATGTTGATAGGGTCTGTGTCATGAAGGTCATGAAGGGCTAATTAGGTTAACTTTACAAAACAGGCTGGGGAGGGGTTGTAAAATAATTATCAATAGTTACCTCTGAGAAACTGGATCTGTCCTTGGCATGTAATCAAGGGGCAAATTAAAGTGAACTGCTAGAAAAATGTGACAAAGCTAAGCAATGTACAAATGACTGTTCTTTGGCTATACTAAATCCATCTTATGGCCCTCTCATTTAAAATTAACATTTTAATAAACTACAGCTTATATTCTGACTTTTATTTAAGAAGCATTAAAATATATGATTTAAGAAATTTAAAACTATTTTTAATTAGAGAAACAATGGTTAACTCTACAGTATTCTAGAGGTTATGGGAAAAAATCAACTAATTTTAAGTGTATGATAAATTATATATTATCAATTCATAAACTTATTTTGTACTTGTAGCAAAAATATATCATAAATATTTCTACAGTCAAAGGATTTGAATATTTAATCAAGAAAATTATTACAATGGTTATAACTACAATGGCTTACTGGTAATTTGCATGTGCTTTTGTGAGATTTTCTGTCTTTTCAAATTTTCTCACGTAACTTGTCATTACTCTTGCAACCTAAAGTCAAATGATCAAGTAAAAATACATGTTATGCTTAAATCATTAATATGGAAATAATAATATAAATCTTTGAAAAAGTTTATAGAATATAAGAGCAACAAAAGGGAGATACTAAATTCATTTCATTAGACATGTACACACTCATTCATTAAAATGAACCAGCTTTGTCGAAGATAAGTCAGTTGAGAAATTGAAGTTCTGCTTCCGTAATCTCTATCCTGTTCCATTGGTCTATATGCCTGCTCTTGTACCAATACCAGGTTGTCTTAATTATTGTAGCTTTATAATAACATTTTTAGTCTGCTTTGTTTTGTTTTGTTTTGTTTTGTTTGCTGAGGATTGTTTTGTCTATTAGTGGCCATTTATGTTTCCATATGAGTTCCTCTACCATCAACCACTGGGGAAAGGAGAGCCTTTTCAGTAAACAGTGCTGGGAAAACAGGTTGACCACATGAAGAAGATTCAAATAAGATCCATAACTATCACCACACACAAAAATCAACTCTCAATGGATCAAAGACCTAAACGTTAAACTTCAAACTATAAGAACCTTAGAAAATGCAGGAGACTCCCTGATGGAAATTGTAACTGGCAACGAATTCCTGACCAAAACCCCAAGTGCCCATGCCAAAAGAGATAGATAGACAAGTGGACCCTCATCAAACTGACATGCTTCTGCAAAGCCAAAGAAACCATCGAGAGAGCAGGGAGACAACCCACAGACTGAGAAAAAATGTTTGCCAACTGTATATCTGGCAAAGGCCTAACATCTAGGATCTACAAGGAACTCAAAGGTGCTGAAAAGAAAAAAAACAAACAGCCCCATTACAAAGTGGGCAAAGATATGTATAGACACTTCTCTAAAGAAGACATAGGAGCAGTCAACAGATACATGAAAAAATGCTCAGTCTCAATGGTCTTCAAATATATGCAAATAAAAACCACACTGAGATACAACCTAACTCCAGTCAGGATACCCATAATCAATAACTCAAAAAACAACAAATGCTGGAGAGGATGCGAAGAAAAGAAAATACTTCTACACTGTTTTGGGGAGTGTAATTTAGTACAGCCTCTGTGGAAAACAGTTTGGTGATTCCTAAATGATCTAAAAATTGACCTTCCATATGACTCTGCTATCCCCCTTCTGGGAATATACCCAGAGGAACTCAAATCACTCTATGAAAAAGATACCTGCATACTCATGTGTATTGTAGTATTACTTGCAATAGCAAAAATGTGGAACCAACTGTGCTGCCCATCGAAAGAGGACTGGATAAAAAAAAGTGATACATAGACTTGATGGAATATTACACAGCATAAAGAAGGACAAAATTATGAACTCTGCAGAAACTTTGATGGACTTAGAGTCTATAATACTGAGTGATCTATCACAGAAACAAAGAACTGAGTACCACATGCTCTCACTCATAAGCAAACCTTTAACAATTATCATAATACTATGGGAAAGAGATTGGCAATAGTGGGAAACTGCCAGGGGAGGAGGGGTTGGATTGGCAGTAGTGGGAAACTGCCAGGGAGAGGGGCACACCTCATCAACAAGTGTTCTTGCATAATGAACATTTGTATACCTAACTCTGAATTGTGCCCCATATCTTTCAAATAATTTTTTTTAAAAAATTAACCAACTTCTCCTTTCTACCAATCGTATAGATGCTATTTCCTTAACTTAATATTTATTGAAGCTATACTTATTTTTACAGAGTCTCTCATGATTGCTTTCTATTTTTCAACAATAGCGGGTCTATCCATACGTTTAGATAATTTACACTTATTCTGCTTAAACTTGGAATAATACATATGCTTTATTAGGAAGTGCTTATTAATTCAATGCTTTTAAGTTGAATTTGAGGTGATTTGGTTTCAGACATGTGTGTTTGAACAGACACTGAAATAAACACAAAGGGATGGATCTATGCATAAGGCCCTCGCCAAGAAGAAAGACTGGCAAGAGCTGAGATTCTCATCCTTAGAAGAAATGAAACTAATTTTGATTGACCCCTTGTGGTGTACATTGTAGTGGGTTTAAATATAAACACAGTACTCTGTCTTATTTATGCATATAAGCTGCCGCAAATGACTATTGTTCCTTCTTGTAGAGGTTTTCATAGGTCTGTAAACAATAAAAAATAAAATCAAGCTACAAGATCAACCATTTAGGTCTTTGATCCATTTATTTTTGTCCACTTTGTTTACCGTTGTATCCCCAGCATGGAGAACAATGCCTGGAATACACTAGGACCTCAAATCTTGTTGAAAGAATCAATATAATGCCTATTTTCTATTCTAAATCCTTGCAGAATGACTATTCTAACTTCTGTTTTGACAATGGTCATGATGTATTTTCCCACAGAATTCATTGCACTTAGCAGTGAGAAAACATTAAAAATAAAAGTTTCATGTATTTTTCTCATTAAATGTAATGTCACGTATTCTGATAAAACATCTTATCTACTCCAAATTTTCTTTAAAGTTTAAACTCAGATTTTTCTTTAATTTCCAAGCAAATTGACACCCAAAAAGCAATAATGAAGCTTGTACAAAATGGTAATGATGTAATCAATTTTTAAAGTCACAGGATTAATTGAGTGAACTGGATTACGACAACTATATTTTACATAAGAATGAACTGTCAGAAAATTGTAAATAGGTGATGTCAGTGTCAGCCCCAGAAAGGCATCTTTAGACATGTTTAACTGAATGTTTTTACATGACATTTTTCCAAAATCTAATGCTACCACTGGTAGATAATATTTGTAAATATATAAAACAATAATTATATCTTTTTATTTTGCTAACCTGAGTTCTAGAGCAAGACTGTGTGTGGTTAAACCTTAGCTTCAGCATTTAATTAGGAGTGTGACTTTGACAATTATTTAGTCATTCTGTGATAGATGAGATGTAAGACCTTAGTTTTCTCATCTATAAAATAGGGATAATGATAGACTTCATCTCATAAGAATATCTTGAGAATTAAATTATGCAATTCATCAAAAGAACATAGAGTAGTGCCTAGCACATAGTAAGTACCCAGTGAATGTTCTCTATTATTATATAATAGACATGAGAAATGAAAACATATGGTTTACTGATGACATCAGTTTACAGAAATGCTTTAAACACATTTTAACATGCATTGACACACCATGATACCAATATTAACTATTACTAAAATATGCCTCTGGGAACCTCAATTCAGCATCCAACTTGGCCTTGATTTCTATTCATATGGCAAACGCAGATGGAACACAGGAGACAGAGCATTAAGACCAACACAAATTTACTCTGTCAAATAACGGAAAGCTATTTCATCACCCAAGTCAGGGTATCAATCTGTCACTCACTGAAGTCAACATGTCAATCTTCGTTCAAAAATTATGAACAAAATATTGTGCAGCTTGACTGGTTTGAAAGAAATATAAAATGCATTTCTAATCTTTTCTCAAATAAATCATTACCTAATTTAATGGATGCAAAATGACTCAAGAATGATGTAATTACTCTCATACAAATACAATCAGGGAATGTAAATGACTAAGGTAAAATGAAGTATACAGAGAGAAAGAGGGAGAATGAGAGCAAGAAAGAGAGAGAGAGCGATTTTGAACAAAAAAGTGTCAGTATCAATGTGGAGGATTTTTGTCTGTCTTAGTCAGTCAATCATCATAGAAAAATGTACCCTTTATATGAAACACTCACAAATAGAAAGATTCTTTGTGCCCAAAGACAAACCATAAGAGGTAAGACCAAATCAAATAATTTTACTTTCTTGAGTTAATTAATCCCAGATCTCTCTTGAACCTGCTCACCCCACCATCACCTCTAGCAGTCTATTATCTGCCAAATATTGTAGAACCTAAATTAATGCCTAATATGAATTGAGCCTGTAAGGAATTGAACACTTTATCGACGCTCAACTTTAATGAACACACATCACTTGAATACTTTTTGTAAGATTTTTTTTTCTCATATAATAGGCTAGGACTGCTTTTGAGTTTGCAGAATGCTATCTGTTACAGCAAAGACCTACTTGTGCTCGTTCTTTGTTCCCCAAATTGCACCTAGATCATAAACTACAGTACTCAGTTATTCCACAGAGGAGCTTCATAAACACTGACCTCCTGTGTCAATGACTTTGTCAAATTAAGGCCACAGTATGTCATACAATTGGACCCATCATTTTCTGTTCTTGTGACATTTACAACTTCAAATCCTACTAATCATTTTAGCTATTAGATTCAATCCCTATAGTCACTAATATGAATACTCTTATGACTCTTAGGTGATAGATCAGACATAAGACCTCAGGAACAAAGCTCCTAGTGGGCATTCTTAAGTTTCTATAAGGCTAGGTTCCGGAGCCCACAGAAGGACATCCTCCATTTAATAGGAACATTGATTCAAGAAGATGAGGGTGAATGACTGCACAGTAGTTAGACCGAGAGCTAATTAACAGATGTGTTATCGTCTTAGCTTCCCGGGCTTTCTAAAAGTCTTTTCAAATTACCTCCTACATAAATTGGTGCTAATGATTTGTGCAAGTCTCTCTTTAAGAGCCACTATGCTTAGACTAAAAGGGAATTTTCAATACTTTTGAAGAAACATTTTTATCTATATTAAGAATAATTATTTTCATACCTATGCTGTAGCTCTGCCTCAAAGCAAAAGAAAATGAGCTGTGCTGCATTTGTTTCTCTGCAAGTGTTTGAAAGACACTTAATTTCTCAGTCAATGCATGGTAACTTAGAGCAATGTGTAGAATCTAAAACAGAAAATGCATACAACCACAAGATGAGTGGACTGTCTCATCCACAGACAATAACCCATCCCTAATGACTCATTTTCCTCTATATAAATTGAGCAATGTGATGAGGAGAGGATGGGGAATGTTTTTTCCTCACAAGGAAAAAAAATTACTTGCAAAGATATGCTAATCATATTAGACTGATGCATCCATTTGTAGTACATCATTCTCTTTTCTCTGTTAGGAATATACCTATTATAGCTATTGTGCAAAAAAGAAAAATAAATAAAAAATAATTTTTAATAAAAATCTCTGGACTTTGCTGGAAGTGGGCTGGGTTATAAACTCTGTAACTATTCAAAATAAAATTACAAGCTATAAATAATTTGCTGTCTATACTAATTTCTTAATTTGCTATCTATATTAACTTGCTATTAATACTTTATTAGGCTGTTAGATGATTGCTAGCTAAAAATTACATTAGAAGGGAAAGAATTTGTCTCAGGCTGTTGATTTATATATTTTTTATTTTGTATGTGAATTGAGTTTTAACCTTTCATCTGTTTCCTTAAAAGCCCTTGCCCTAAGAATCAAAGATGAAATACAAGATATTCTTCTCTGCCTCTCTCTATTGTCATTTGCAGCAAGAGTATTCTTTGATGTGTACTGTAATGCTGATTCCTTTGATTATTTTTTTTTAATTCCTGATCTACACTCTAATCAGGTTTTAAAACTGTACTCCTGCATGAACATTATGTATGTGTGCACCAGTGCTGAGCTAATGGGCAAGGATGAGTCAGATCCCCATATATTTTTATGTTTTTTTTCCCCTTAGTTTGTCTTCATTTCAGATTGAAAACTCCCTTTACTTAGCCAATTTTTTAAATGAACTTCATAAATCTCCTCACGTAAAGCACAAGCAGCAGAATTTATTTAAAGCGGAAAACTTTTTTTCCCAATACACTTTTGTAGATTTTGCTGTAAAGGAAAATCAGTCTTAAACAGGCAGGGCTGCTTTGCACTGAAAGAAAATTAAATTCCTGCATCCCTGTGCATACTGCACGCATGGAATGCTTTCCATATGATTTCTACCTACATGATCATCACTCAGCACTGAAAAAGCTCAGGGGCAAACGAAGGTCAGAAAGGTATAAGGAGAGCAACAAAAATCAAGATGAACTGAAAATGACTTAATTTCCATACATATTTCATCCTAAGTGCAGGCTCAAAAGAGAAATGTGCTCACTCATCTCCCTCTTCACCAAAGCCTTCCCTGCAGCCACATTTCAGTTAAGTGAAGGTAAAATAGGATTTTGCTTTAAGTTCAGTTAACTTTCCCAGATCAGATATCACAAGGAATCCTATCCTCCCAGGACTCATTTGTCAATCAGAAATACCAAACAATAACAATAATGAATAAGAAGAGAGAATTTTACAATTGTCAGAGCATATTGCCACATTATCTTTGTGCCATTTAATCCTTGCAAAAGCCATGACCAAAGATAAATTTGTGATAATTGATGAGTAAATAATGGATCAGAGGCTAACTAACTTAAAAAATTTATATTGATGATCAATAAGTAATAGATTACTTATGTTATTCCCGGTATAACAAATTGCTTTGAAAGATGACCTTGTATATTTTGGTATGAATATATTCATCTATAAACTGAAAGGTGGAAGTGTCTTTCCTGAAGCCCCACACATTGTGAGAATTATTTGTTAATGAACTAACTCCTCAGGGATCTTGTCTATTTGTGTACTTATGTCAGAAATATTGTGCATCCCTGGTTTCATTTTAAAGTCCTTTCATTTAAATAAAAAATAATACATATATACTCATGATATAAAAATACAGATAAACAAAATAATAAAATACCCATAATGCTACATGGATTTTACTGTTGCTAACTTTTTTCCCAAATAATTTTAGACAGAGAAAAGTCGTGAAATTAATATAGAAAGAATCTCATATAACCTGCACCTAACTTTTCCCTATTAGTAACCTTTTATATAATCATAGTTCAATTATCCAAACCTGAAATTAACATTAGTCAACACTATTAATTAAACTGCAGCTCTTATTTCACCAATTTTTCCACTGATGTCATTTGTGTGTGTGTGTTCCATATGATCAAGGATCATGCATTGCATTAAGTTTTCTTGTTACCTTAGTCTCCTCAAATCTGTGGCAGTACCTTAGTCTTTCCTTGTGTTTCACAAACTTGACACTTTTGAAAAGTATTGGTCAGATGTCTCAGTTTTGGTGTATCTGATATCTTCTCATGATTAGAATAAAGTAATGCATTTTTGCCAGATACATGACAGAAATGATATGCCCTTCTCAATGCATCATATCTGTTGTATACAATATCAGTATATCTTATTGCTAGAAAGTTAACCTTGCGTCACTGGTTAAGGTGGTGTCTGCCAGGTTTTTCTACTAAAAAGTTAACATTTTCCCTTTGTAATTAATACAAATGTTGGGCAAGATCATTTTGAAACTTAACAAATAACCCCTTCTTATCAAATTTTGGCTCACTAATTTTAGCATCCATTAGTGGATCTTGTTTACAACAAATTTTTACTACAATGATTCTTTTTCTCTTATTATTTCTATGCTTATCAATTGTAAGAGAGCTTTCCCTTCTCCCTCATTTATGTATTTATAAAATTATTTATTATGTCAGTATGAACTCATAGATATTTAGGTGATTCTATACATTTTCATCAATGCTATTATGGCAAGCAGAATCATAGGTCCCAAAGAATCCATGATATCTATGAACATGTTACCTTACATTTATAAAAAGATACTTTGCAGATGCAATTTAGGGAAGGGCACACTTTAAGACAGGGTGATTACTCTGGATGATACAGGAAAGCCAATTTAATCACAAAAGTCCCTAAAAGTGGGGGGAAAATAAAGGATGGTAAAAAAGATGTGACCAATAGGATGTCACAGACCAAGAAATGAAGTGACCTCTGGAAGCTCATGTCAGTCCCTTACTGACAATCAGCAATAAGTTGGGGTCCTCAGTCCTACAATGGCAAGGAACTGAATTTTTTTAGGAAAAAAAAAGAGCAAAGAGATGAATTCTCTCCTAGAGCAATTAGAAAGGCAAGCAGTGATGTAGATGTCTTGATTTATCTGGTCAGGCTTCTGATCTAAAATATTGTAAGATAATAAGTTTGTTTTAAGTTACTAGATTTGTGATAACCTGTTATGGCAGCAGTAAAAACTAATAAAACTATTTTATCATTTTTTCTCTCAATTTTCAGCTTTGGGCACTGGAAGCTGCTTCATTTGAGTTAAATCTTTTGATCATCTTGATGGTAGCACTTTTTTCATTTGAACCAACTATGCAATCAACCTCATCATTAGAAGAATAAAATTGAAAATCTTACAAACTTACACAAATATAATTCATCTTAGAGTTTCTCTACAGAAAAAAAAACGCATGAAGGGATGCAAGTTATCCAACCATTGTAATTTTGAAAAATTAATGTAAAATATTAAAGTATGAAGACATTGGTTATTTGCCTCATTTTCTCAAATTATTAGAAACAGATATGTGGTGTGTGTGTGTGTGCGTGTGTGTGTGTGTGTGTGTGTGTGTGTTGCTGTCTTTTCTAGGTTTGATACTATTTAGAAAAGTGGATTTAAAATTACTTAAGAAATGAATAAGAGGCAGGAAATAACACATGTCAGCTCCTACCTGTCTCTGTTTATAAAGGTTATCATAGATAAAATTGTAGGACTGCCCTAAATCTTACAATACAATTGGAATCATCAACATTTCTCTAATAGTAATTAATGCCTAGATTTCCTAATATACTCATATCAATTCATTTTAAGGAATTGATAAAGACTGATATTTAGTCCTTCTGAAAAATTAGGTTTTTAATGAGATTATGTGGTGAGAAGAGGTCATAGACTTTTAGATACAAAGGGATGTCACAGAGTGAGAAAGGGGACCTGGAAAAGTAAGTTTGGACATGTCTGTGAGACATAGTCTGCATCTCAATTTGGCTGGCTTTGGTTTTATCAGAATCTCACATGCCTTCAAACTACTCAGTATCAAGAGTAAAGAATTCATGTTTCATAAATGTCAATTACCTTTATAGTACAATGCCTCGTATGCAAAACTTATAGTTTTTTTTTTATTTTTCCTCAAAATGTACTGGTAAGATAATCTTAAAAAATTTATATATAAATACAGTAGACATATACACCAAACACAATAGCTGGAGAATATTTATATGTAGATATATTTATTTACATAAACTAGAGAATGTATCACTTCTCTTCATATTAAGAAATAATATAGGAAAATAAAAAGAATAAAAATAAAATTCAACAAGGGAAGACACATAGCTTTTTAAGATCTTTCTTACTGAGAAAATAAAGTAGATATGAGAAAATGATTAATAAAAATGAATGCCATAAGCAACACATAAATAACAATTTATGCCAATTTATTGTTAAAGCGACATGCTGTATATGGTCATTATTGTTTGACAGTGACTTAAAGGAAGTTTAATTTGAAAGTTTCAGTTAAGGTCGTGTGTGGTGGCTCAGCCTGTAATCACTGCACTTTGAGAGACCGAGACAAGAGGATTGCCTGAGCCCGAGGGTTCAAGACCAGCCTGGGCAACTTGGTGAGACCTCGTCTTTACAATGAATCACAAAAAAACTAGCCAGATGTGGCAGTGTGCGTCTGTAGATCCAGCTACTTGGAAGGCTGGGGTGGAAGGATCCCTTGAGCCCAGCATGTTGAGGATGCGGTGGCCGTGAGCATGCCACTGCACTCCAGCCAGGGCAACAGAGTGAGACTCCAACTCAAAAAGAAAAAAAAAGAGAAAAAGTTTGAGTTAAATCTCTATATTCAACAGTTGATTAATCTTTTAGAATTTCTTTTCACTTAGTATCTTCCTCTCTTAATCTTTTTCTTCCTCTGTTTTATTAAGTTATTTTTCTTGTCAACAGATTCTACAGAAGGTGACTGAGTGAAATCATCAGTAAATATATTAGCTTTGTTGGGTCCTTCACACAATTTGAGGAATCTGAATGGGGAAATAGTCTTACCCTAAGGAAAACGTCAGAGCTAGACAACATTTTATCACTGTCAGTATTGTTTTCAGGTGATTATTGAGCCTGTCTTTTGCCCAAAACAACACCAGCCTTATTCCAATAGAGTGGTTCAAAAGCAAAGCATCAATAATTAATGTTTAATATTACACTTTGTGATTGGCTAAGAAATGAGTACATATATTTTAAGTGAGCATTGAGGAGTCACGTAAGTTGCTAATACCTATCACTTTAAAATTACTTTTTGTTTTTCAGTGTCGATTTTTTTCTATAGGTTTTCTCTTTGTGAGTGTCATTGTTTCTTGTTTACACAATAACAACTAACATATGTATACCAAGTTATTTTTCTGGACGTTATACAGAAATTGTATAGTGATTTATACAACCTTCCTCATATATTAATGTTTGGATCTGTTTGTGACCTAAGTAACTTTCACTAACCTTAAGGTGCCCATCTGTTTCCTAAAACATAATAACTTTACCAGAATTGGTTAGCCTCTAAATTTTCCAATATATAAGGAGGGAATTCACCAAAAACACAATTATTTTTTGGAGGGGTGTTCCCTTGTAGTACAGGCTTCCCCTGCTAAGTAAATGTTCTAGGAATTCATCAGAATCACTGTATCAGCTAGCATTGTGAGAGACTATGTTCAGCTTCAGTGAATTTTTTTGGGGGGGGGATTCTTTCAACATATTTGCCCACTTTATTATGGGTGATTTACGAGTTCACCTGCCTGCACTGTGCAGAGTGTTCAGTAGATTTGTCCCAAAACTGAATGATCCCATGCTGCACCCGCCTATGCACCCTGTCTCGCCCAAAGTGACTTTTTTTGTTTGTTTGTTTCCCCAATGAAAAAAGTCCTCAAAGGGAAAAGCGTTTGGCCGATGTAAAACAGGTGAAACAAAGAACAGCAGAAGGACTAAAAGACATCAAAACTGACAAGTTCAAAAACTGTTGTGAGCAATGAGAAAAGCATTTCTATAGGTGTACTGCATCATATGGAAAGTACTTTGAAGATGACTGAAGTTTAAACATGTAAGAATAAATATACAATTTTTAATAAATAAATTATTGGTTTTTGGGGTCCCCCTTCATGTGTATTTTTCTCAAACAATTACTTGATGCATAAAACAAAATACAGCTTTAAATAAGTACGCAATAGATGCAGAGTACAGAATAAAGGGGACATAACTTATGAGATATTAAAACAAAATTATCTTCCACATTTATATTACTATTAACTACATATTTTGAATTTAGCATTGATATGGATTTTTCTAGTCAGCCTGGGCTACGATAGTGTCAGCTCAGTGGTTTAGCCAACTGAACCCCAGAGAGTGTCAGCTCAATGAGCTGGAAGCTTAGCCCCAGGAGTGTAGGCTCTAACGGGCTAGCAAGCCAACTCCTGGGAGTGAATGTTGCAGCCCCAAGAAATGTCTCAGCTTCAGAGTTTTGCCTTTTGTCAGAGCTCTCTGGTTCAGCCAGCAGTCCTAGAGGCCTACAGGAAGTGTGCTATATGTTACCTACATTGTTACTAGGGGACCACCCTGTCTGTCTAGCTAGCTTCTCTCTGGCTATCTTCTCTCTCAACATCTGTAAACGTCCACAATTAGGCTAGGTAGCTCAGCCTGTAATCCCAGGATTTCAGGAGGTCAAAGCGAGTGAATTGCCTGAGCCTGTGGGTTCAAGACCAGCCCAGGCAACTTGGCGAGACCTCATCACTACAATAAGTCAAAAATTAGCCGGATGTGATATCGTGCACCTGTAGTTCCCGCTACTTGGAAGACTGAGGTGAAAGGATCGCCAGAGACCAGCAGGTTGATGCTGGGGTGGCTGTGAGCATGCCATTGCACTCCAGCCTGGGCAATGGAGTCCAACTCAAAAAAAAAAAAAAAAGTCCACAATTGGTGACAAACTATCTAAAATGTCTGCAGCATACTACTCTATTCTCCATTCCCAATTAAAGGAATGTAGGGAAATAGGAGACTGGATATGAATTTAACTAGCAACAGTTTAAAACATTAAAGATGCACAATAGTTGTAAAAGTATTATCAAAGATGTACCAATGCACATTGCTCAAAGCATTATAAACAATACATTCTCTTTGTCCAGCAATTTAGTGATATGAATCATGAACATCTAAAAGAGTTAAATTTTTATCATAATATTTTAAATCTAATTTTTTTCTTAAGGAATAATCTTCAAAGGAGAAAATTAGCATATGCCAAAACAAGTATTGAAACATTAATTACAGCCAAAATTGGAAACAAGTTAAATGTTTATTTTCATAGAATTTTAAACTATGATTTATTTACTTAATGCAATATGATGCTACCAAATTTATTTTTACCAAATGTATTTGATGTTATTAAGACATTCAAGCAGCCAACAGTTACATGAAAAAATGCTCGGCCTCACTAGTCATCAAAGAAATGAAAATGAAAACTACACTAAGATACCACCTAACTCCAGTCAGGATGCCTATCATCAGTAACTCAAAAAGCAACAGATGCTGGAGACGATGTGGTAAAAAGGGAACACGTCTACACTGTTGGTGGGAGTGCAAACTAGTACAGCCTCTGTGGAAAACTTTGGTGATTCCTAAAAGTTCTAAAAACTGACCTTCCATATGACCCCGCAATTCCCCCACTGGGAATATACCCGGAAGAACTCAGATCACTCTATAAAAAAGATACCAGCACACGTATGTTTACTGCAG
Source organism: Tarsius wallacei (assembly GCA_963574415.1). Lineage (NCBI taxonomy): Eukaryota > Metazoa > Chordata > Mammalia > Primates > Tarsiidae > Tarsius > Tarsius wallacei. The sequence continues at coordinate 28,721 of CAUYQG010129909.1, forward strand.
GATTGTTCACAATAGCAAGAACATGGAACTCGCAAGCCAAGCCCTGGGAGTGAGTGCTGCAACCCCAAGAACTGTCTCAGCTTCAAAGTCTTGCCTTCTGCCAGAAGCTCTCTGGTTCAGCCAGCAGTCCTAGAGATCTGCAGGATGCTGGGGTGGCCATGTGGTAAATATACACAATGGAATATTATGCAGCCATAAAGAAGAACAAAATCATGAACTTTGCAGCAACCTGGATGGACTTAGAGTCTATAATACTGAGTGGTCTTTCACAGAAACAAAGAACTGAGTATCACATGTTCTCACTCATAAGCGGACCTTGAACAACTATCATAATACTATAAGAAAGGGATTGACAGTAGTGGGAAACTGGAGGAGGTGGGAACAGGGAGGTGGGATTGGCAGTAGTGGGAATCTGCCTGGGGAAGGAGGGGCTCACCTGATCAGCAAGGGTACCTGCATAATGAATATCTATAATTAACCCTGAACTGTACACCACATCTTTAAAATAAAAAAATTAGAAGTTAAAAAAGGAATAATCTTCATTAGTGAAAATTAGCATATGCCAAAACAAGTACTTAAATATTAATTACAGCCAAAATCGGAAACAAGTTAAATGTTTACTTGCATAGAATTTTAGGCTATGATTTATTTACTTAATGCAATATGATGTTACCAAATTTATTTTTACCAAATGTATTTGTTTGCATAAAATACATGCTCCTATAGTATTTAGGAAAAATTAGAACATAAGAATATATATTCAATATAGTCGCAGTTACTTTTTAAGAAAACATACAGAAGAAAAAAAATGAAAGAAATCAACCTAAAAGGTTTTTAAGAGATAAGTGGTTTTTCTTTTTTTTCTCAAGTAACTTTTAAATAGGTTATGTGATGAATTCTTATCAGTCTCTCTTTCTTGATCTTTCCACAGCATTACTAAATATAAATTACATATTTCTCTCTTGGTTTCTGAATAAACATCTTTTCTGGTTTTCGCCTATCACTTTTCTCCTACTCTGCTTGCTAATTGCAGACATATACCCTGAAAATGGAGCTCCCAAATCTATAGCTTTAAACTCTATTTAAACACCATTTGTGTTTTTTCTAATGCATGATGAATAATTTTATTTCTAAATGTCTCATACAACCTCCAAATCCCAGCATACATGAAACTCTTACAATTATTATTTTGGCTATAAGCATTCAGTTTACTCTCCTTCTTCTGTTATTATATTTTTGGTCTCATTATCTGACTCTATTATTCATGTACTTGTCATCCAGATTGCATTTAAATAAATGAAAAACAATTGGATATATTTTGAAAATAAATTGAAGATATGTCTAGAATTGTGTTGTTTGTTTGCTTGGTTGGCTGTTTTCCTGTTTGATTTTTAAAAATAGGAGTTTTGTTTTTCTGAGGAAAGATGGTTGCCTAATGGGAAAAGTATAGACTTGGAAATCAGCCAATTTCTATTTTTTTTCTACATAACTACATAAATGTGAACTACACATTTACTTTTGTAAGACTAAGCTTCACAATCTATAAAAAAGATATAGTGGAATGTAATATGTAGACTTATTGAACAAAAAAACTATTCAAAAATTTTATTTTTACTTTTTTTGAACAGAACATTGAAAAAAAGGGTATAAGGAATAATGCCTTACTAAATGATGCTATCTCCAGATTGAAAGTCTCTGGAAAGTTTATTTATTCCAAGCAACAACCAAACCTAGAATTAGTTCAAAATCTGTGGCATTCTTGACTAGGAATTCAACCTATATTTTAGTGCCAGCAGTGATTACAAAAAATAAATAAATAAATTCTTCACTTGCCAAAGTCTCCATTTAAATTATAAATACATTTGACTGTGAGAAAAATTCCTTCTTACATTGACCTAAGTTCTTTCTCCTGTTTAATAGTTCTTCTTTCAATTTAAAACCATTAACTTCTGTGATACTAAAATGAGTTATACGTGTAAAACCTCTTCAAGAAAGTGTTTTTAGAGATGTGCCATGCTCTTCTCTAAACCAAATGTTTCTTTATTTATACTAAACAGATCATATTTCTAATCATGCCTGATATTCTACTGGTCCTACTTCTACCAACAACTCTTTACTTTTTTCAGAAATAAATGTAAATATAAAGAGTTTATGTTAAACTCTGGAACAGAACATATAATATACAGTCTGACACGCAAAAAGTACTTCAAGATTACTATCCTCCCTTGTTCCATGTTTTGCTCTTATTGGTGGAGCCACATATGTAGTTGTTATCTATGCCCCATTCCTGTGGCTTATGAGATGAAATACTGCAAAAGGGCATTCAATATTTTCACATACACTGGTTAAACTCATTACTAGTCTCTACATCTACATTTGCAATTGCTATATTAAAAAGGGTATTATTAAACTCAAGAGAACTTAATATTATCATATTAAATTAGATCTTTAAGATTTAGCACATCATTCTTTTTTTTAGGTTATTATTCTACAACTAGTATATCTGTTCTCTTCATACAACTTCATCATTAAGAAATTTCAAAACCACACATTTCATCTCTTCTTTGAGGTCACTGATAAAGATTTTATCGAATATAACTAAGTACCTTCATCTTGCTTGATGTTAATTTGTCAGTCAACACTATTAAATTGTGAATTAAATGGTTATAAATCTACATTAATTATTAAAATCTGTCAATTGACTTGATGAGTTCAAGAAATATAATATTCATAAATACAAACACGTAATTTTAAAAAATGAATTTTATGGAATTTATTTTTAGTGAAATATTCTGTTCCTATCAATTACTTCTTTCTTTTCTATACCCCTGTAAATTTTACTTGAATAACTTATACTAAAACTCTGTAAATAGCACTATCCAATATACATTCTTCTATTTCTTTGTGTATCTATCTATTTCATCTCCTTGGGAATTTTCTAAAGTAAGTCACCATATGCAGTCTCCAAGTCAACTCCCACTTTTAAATCTTCTCAAAGATCACCTGCAAGAACAATCCCAATCCCATATTCTATCCATCCGAACATGTGTTTTATCCAGGTGATTTAACCTTACTCAGATCTACTAACTTTCAACCTGGGGGTTTTTGAGAACAACTTCATTCTTAAAACCCACTTTCAAGTTTAGAAGCTGTAAAGCTCTTCTGATGAGTAGCTGGGCTTATGAATCACTTCTCTAATATTTCTGGTCTTGATTTCCTCCTCTCAATGATAATTTGGTGAATACTCTTATCTCTTCTTAATCTTCTGTCTTCAAGTGTTTCTTCATAAAAGTGGATCTATTATATGGATAGGCCAAATAAAATGACATTGAATAAAGTAAAGTAATAAAAGGAGATATTTCCTTTTAATATTGTTATCAGGCCTACTCTTGATATCTATTCCTTTCAAAAATTATTTTTTGGGTTTACTTCTCTATTATGTCTTCTGTAAATCTCATGTGAAAATTTGTGGAGTCCACTTACACAGGAAGAACTGCTTACTTAAGAAGGTTGTCATAACTAGTTTAGTGTAAATCTAATGTGAAAATTAATACTTGATGTGGTACACGTTTATGTGGTACACTGCAGGTCACTAGGATTAATGTAGTTCTCACCAATATTGTAAAGCCAAATTCAAGCTATTTATAAAATTTCCTTTGGCCTTACGAGCATATATCATTCCAAGGGCTATCAGTAGTCATGGTAGTTAACTTTCAAAGGACTTAAGGAATTTGAATCACTGCTGTATAACTTGTATAAGTTTGAATCTTGATAATGAAATACCTATCAAGAGTATTTCTAGCCTGACTGAGACTGAGGCTTCTTACATTACCATTACTGGACCAAGATTGGTTCAGGAATTACCTCCTGTTGTGCAATATTGTGAACAGCAAGGCCTGATACCTTAATTTTCAAATATAGTGCATATCAATACCTGGAACACTGTGAATTTAGGATGCCCATTCTTATGAAATATAACAAATGTCGAAAAAACAATAGATTTTTAACAAAAGTTAAAAATATTTACTGCTTTATAAAGTACGATGTGGCCAGGCTCGGTGGCTCAGCCTGTAATCCCACACTTTAGGAGGCCAAGGTGAGTGAATTGCCTGAGCCCGCAGGTTCGAGACCCACCTGGGCAACTTGGCGAAACCTCATCTCTACAATAAATCAAAAAAATTAGCCGGGCATGGTAGCATGTGCCTGTACTTCCAGCTACTTGGAAAACTGAGGCGGAAGAATCGCCAAAGCCCAGCAGGTCGAGGCTGCGGTGACTGGGAGCGGCCACTGCACTACAGTCTGGGCGACTGAGTGAGACTCCAACTCAAAAAAATAAATAAATAAATAAATAAATAAATAAATAAAATACGATGTAAAAAATTAGAATCATCTTTTTATTCTGAAAAACATGTTAACAGAGAATTACTAAATCCATGAAGAAAAGCTTAAACTGCATAAACATGAGCTTATTTACTAAATAACTAAACAATTTCATGTTAATTTTACTTCCAAAATACTTGTTGAGTTCATCCACATTTCCTTAACTCCACAATAGTCAGTCTAATTCAAGGTACCATCATTTCACTAGGCATCTACTAGTTTCCACTCTTTCTCTAATATAAGGTCCATGTTCCATGTATCATTGAGTGCTTTAAAACTAAACTTGGACCTGGATCGAGATGGCTGACTGAGTACACATGTTCATAATATCTCTCTCGGGCACTCATTAAAATTATTATAAATAAATGTTCAAATAAAAATATGATTCCAGAATAAGTAAAATAGATTAAAATCATCAATGGAGGAGAGTTTCCAACTAATTCTGGTGAAGTAGATTTGAGAAAAACACCTGAAATCCAGATGGACACCCAGTTCACTAAGAAGACATCCTAGGAATCTGCATACAGATACAAAAACAGAATGTCTAACAGAAGTTAAGAGTAAGAAATGTACCACATTTTAAAAATCCAGTCCTTTTTCGATGGGCAGCATGGTTGGTTTCACGTTTTTGCTATTGTGAACAATGCTGCAATAAACTTATATGTACAGGCATCTTTCTCATAGAGTGATTTGAGTTCCTCCAGGTATATTCCCAGTAGGGGGATTGCAGGGTCATATGGAAGGTAGATTTTTAGATCTTTTAGGAATCACCAAACCATTTTCCACAGAGGTTATATTAGTTTATACTCCCACTAACAACGTAGAAGTGTTCCTTTTTCCCCACATCTTCTCCAGCATTTGTTGTTTTTTGAGTTATTAAGGATGGCCATCCTGACTGGAGTTAGGTGGTATCTCAGTATGGTTTTAATTTGTAGTTGTTTGATGACTAGTGAGACTGAGCATTTTTTCATGTAATTTTTGGCTGCTCATATGTTTACTTTTGAGAAGTGTCTATTTGTATCTTTTGCCCATTTTGTAATGGGGCTGTTTGTTTTTTTCTTTTCAGCTCGCTTGAGTTCCCTGTAGATCCTAGATGTTAGACCTTTCTTAGACATACGGTTGGCAAATATTTTTTCCCAGTCTGTGGGTTGTTTTCCTGCTCTCTTGATAACTTCTTTGGCTTTGCAGAAACTCTCAATTTGATGAGGTCCCACTTGTCTGTCTTATCTCTTATGGCATGGGCACTTGGGATTTTGGTCAGGAATTCATTGCCAGTTACAATTTCCATAAGGATGTCTTTGCATTTTTTAAGGTTCTTATAGTTTGAGGTTCAATGTTTAGGTCTTTGATCCATTTTTTTGTTGTTGATTTTTGTGTATGGTGATAGGTAAAGGTCTTGTTTTAATCTTCTGCATGTGGTCAGCCAGTTTTCCCAACACCATTTGCTGAACAGGTTCTCTTCTTCCGAGTGGTTGGTGGTGGAGGCTTTGCAAAGATGAGTTGGTTAAGAAATTGAGATTTTGCTTCTGGAATCTCTATCCTGTTCTATTGGTCTATATGCCTGTTTTTGTACCAATACCAGGCTGTTTTGATTGAATATTATACAGTCATAAAGGATAAAATTATGAACTTCACAGCAACTTCGATGGACTTAGAGTCTATAATACTGAGTGATCTGTCACAGAAGCAAAGAACTGAGTATCACATGTTCTCACTCATAAGCAGACCTTGAACAATTATCATAATACTATAAGAAAAGGTTTGGCAGTAGTGGAAAACTGCCGGGTTGCGGAGAGGGGGATTGGCAGTAGTGGGAATCTGCCAGGGGAGTGGAGCACACCTCATCAACAAGGGTATATGCATGATGAACATATGTATACTTAACCCTGAATTGTACCCCACATCTTTAAAATAAAAATTTTTTAAAGGAGTAAGAAATGGAGAAGAAAATAGATGTATTATTTGAAGGTTTAAACAGAAAAAAGGCATTGATCCCACTACTCCCTCAGGCACACATGAAGAATGAAAGTAGACATTTGAGGCTCTGCTAAAACAGTTGATAATTGTGTTGTAAAAACAAAATAGAACCAAGCTAGAATAAACTATATGTGGAGAAATAGAGCAATTTTAATATCCTAGAATAAACTGTTTTAAATGTTTACACTTAATAGTCTCAGTAAAATATCCTGCTTATTCCAAAATGAAGGCAGTCTATTTAAAATCCTTTTCATACACACATGAACTATAGTCTTCCTTTGTTTTTAACCTTATATTAAATATGAATGTATTACAAGGAATTACTGGATATTTCAGGAAAGACTGCACCATGGAAAAGAATAATCAAAACAAACAAAGAAACCATTGACAGTCAGAGATACATCTAATTCAATAAGTTCTATACTATAGAAAGTATATTTAGAGATCAAGAAAAATCTCTTAAAAATTAAAAATGCAATTGCTAAAACTAAAGGAAACTAATAAAAAACATGTGAAATGATAAAGCTAAAGAAATAGCCTTCATATAAGCAATATGCTTCATGTAATAAGTTGCTTAATATAAGCAATCTATATATAAGCAATACATATTGCTTAAATATATATCCATATATAGGTGCTTTAATTGAACGATATCAGCTGACACAAGAATTCAAGAAACAAAGAAAAAACAGAAAAAAGGAATGGGGAGAAATAGAAGATAATTTACCAAAGCGTAAAGAAAGATTTCGTCATCAAAAAAAAAAAAAAGAACAATTGAGTAGAATGAATAAGGATCTTGAAATGTTATATTACCAACTATATAAAGAAGATTCATAAAGGTATCTGGAGTGGAAAAGTAAAACAGTTGGCTTACAAATAAATATTTTTAAACTGCAAACAGACCACTCACTCATCCCTGTCAAAAGAAAGCAATGTCTCCAAAAGTCAGAGAAAATAATAGAAAATCTACAGCAGATTAGCAATCCAAACTGAGAAGAAAATACTTTTTCTAACTGCAAAGTCTCCAAGAATTTACCATATACACCTATTTTCTTGTATTATTAAAGATGTACTTCAATATACTGAAGGATAAAAAGAAAAGGACCACTGAGAATCCAATGTAGAAAACTCAAGGAAATCCCAGGATGGCTACTGGTCTGCAGGCAGTACAATAATCCATCCAGCTTTGGGCAGGAGAATAAGAGGTTCCAGGAGAAATCTTTGGAGAAAACTTTCATCTATATCTATATGATATAGATAATCTTATTTGAGAAAGTGGAAAAATATAGTATACAGTAATAAAGGAACATTATGAGAAACAATCTCATAGAAAATACTTTCCAAGTGTTTAGTATGTGTTAGGTACAGTTCTAAGCATTTTGTGGATATTAAATTACTTATCCCAATAATCCTGTGTACTTTTAGTATCATTATTTTTTAGATAAGGAAAGTAAATTCATACACCTAGGAAGTGGTAAAGCTTGGATTTGAAATAAGGCAGTCTGACTCCAATAAAGCTGAGAAAATTTAAATTAGAAATAGAAACAAAACTAAACAAAAATGATAAAATGCAAAAAGAAAATAAATACATTCATAGTACACTACTTGACCTTATAGTAAGCAATATTCACATGATTGTAGTATACAAGCACCACTAATCTTCAAATCTCTAATTGTTTAGAGGGACATTTATTCTCACTCTTAATGTTGTCACTGAAGGAAGAAAATTCTCATTTGATTTTTTAAGAGCAAATATAAGAGAAAAACACTTCAAGGTTTCTTGCTGCTCTGTAATTTTTCTGTCAGTGAGAAGGGAACGAGTTGCTCATGCTTATCCCAACATTTTCCTTTTTGCTCTTCCTCTCCCTTCAGCTTTCTGGGAGAGTGCATCTTGATCTCTCTCTCTCTCTCTCTCTCTCTCTCTCTCTCTCTCTCTCTCTCTCTCAAGTGTTCTCATGTTGGGGCAGTCTCTCTGTCTTTTCAGGGAAGGTCTGCCACTGTTCTGTTCAATCTGTGCTGAGTTAATTAGTGTTGGTCTCCTATTTTCCAGTTCAGTTTTATTTGCAGTAAAGCAGACATTTTAATCCCCCACTCCTCTTGTCTGATTCCAAACTTGGGAGAGTGACAAAAGTGTTCTAATCATTCAGAATCATCATCATATATGTAATTCATAATATCACATAAAAGTACAAATATGGAATTCAAATACAAAATTACTATATAAAAACACAAATGTGTGATGTGAAAAGTAGAAGTGAGGGAAGATAGGCATATGAAATGGTAAAGTAGATAATTTTCTTATCTCAGAAAGTAGGAAGTCAAGAGATACTGTCTACAAACAGTATCTATATAGATAATTCCATTAAAAGTATAGATATATTTTAACCAATATTCCTCTTTTCAGATCTATTTATTGCACATCTAAATTCTGTGTCTTCCAGAGTTCCAGAGTCTGCCTGATTTTGTGCTGGCCCTGGAGCTGACATAATCGTAATTTGCTCAGGTCTGCTAAGTTAGTTACCACTCAATCTTATGTTTTCCAGTTTTCCAAATTGTGTTACTCACCTCTTCCCCCAGATTCTCTTTGCCTTTTGAGACTTATGTCTTTGTGAAAATTCTTGTTACTGTCATTTTCATGGTATCTCAAAAAGAATGGAGGTAAACAAGTACATTTGGTTTGCCATATTCAATTTGAAGTGCTGCTATTAGTTTCCAAGTTGTCTGTATTTGCAGTTTGGAAGGTGTCTCTGCTAAAAAATGTAATTACATCATTTTCTTAATTTCCTTCCTTTACAACTTTGATTATCTAATCCATCATTTCAACTACTGCCCTGTCAAAACTCCCTTTCTTTTTTATGCTGTTAACATCTATCCAGCTAAGCACCAATATTATCATTTTGGTTACATCCAAGCTAAGGAGTGATATAGGTACTACAAAGAAACAAGTGAATAAATAAATACATAATATAAAAAGCTCAATACTTTTATTATTTAATCAACAAAACTTAGGCTAGTTCTGCAATACTGACCCACATGTGTCATTAATCTTTTAAATGTTTTTTTCTATCTCCTTCCTTCACCCAAAATATTTAAGTATTTCCTAATCTCTTCCAGCTTTGTCTTACTATCTTCCTCTACTTTCTAATGGACTTAACCTGTGCTAACTTTACAGATAAAATAAAATTCAGGAAAAAAAGATGCCAAGTTCTCAAAACTCAATGGTTAAAGAGAACTTTCCTAGATTTACCTCCTAATCCTTGCTCCTCTTCTATTGCCAAACAAAATTCATAATTTTTAATCCTGATTGTATTTAATCTTTCAGTAGCACTTAGTGAAGGTATCCTTTCTTTAGTTCCTAGAAGATTCACAGTCCTAGCTTTTAGGGAAAACTTACTTTATATTTCTTCCCTCGAACTCCTCCAGTTTCTCTCTAGTTTGCCAGTCCTTTTTTGTGCTGGTTAATAAATATGGGAATACTTCAAGGCTTCTTTTCTAGGAAGTCTTCACTTACTTCCACCACTCTCATTCATTTCCTTGACATCACACCCAAATCTTAATCTCTAAAAGCACTCGTCAGCTCCAGACCCATATATGTATGGAGCTGTACCATTGTCTCACTAACCTTTTAATTCCCGGTCACCATGTCCCTCACCCAAATCCTCCTTATCTTTTATTACTCTGAATTGCTACTGACTTCTTCCACTCTATTCTTCACAGAACTGTTAAAGGAATCTTTGAGTTCATAGCTATGCAGGTCATCCTGTGCTGGAAAACACCAACGACTTATCTTCATCTCTAAATTAAAGTCCAGAGTCCTAAAATGGTTTTGAAAGTCCTTCCTGATCTAGCCTCTGATGTTATTTCCAGTCTTGTGCTTTACCAACATCCTTTGGGTTCTGTCTTTATCAATCATCCTGTATGTTTTTCAGTGTCTCAAAGTCACTACCAATCTTTCAGGCATGGTCCTATAAAGTGTTGTCCAAATTCCACTCCAGCTTTTGTGGTTGTCTTCAATAAACATATATCAACTATCAGCTCCCTTCAAGGATTGCAAAAGGAAAGAGAGTTGCCTCACTCAAAACCATAGTTTAGTTTGGGTGGGGCATAGAGAACAGCCTGCGTCTACTTACTCATTGACAAGAGGTATAAAAACAGCTTTCTAGCCTCAACTCAACATGACTTTGAAGACTCAGAGTCCCCAACAGGATTGGATGAGACCTCTGTGATCACTGTGTCACAACTTGACTTCTCCTGTTCATTCCTGTTTCTGTCACCTTCCTTCAACAGGTGCTGTTGCCAAGAGTACTTCCTAATAAACTTCTGCAGGCAGAGTCTATTTCTCAGGGAAGCAACCTGTGACATACAATGCCATTTCTACTTGAAATATTCTATTCTACTCCTTATATTTCTCACTGAATTGTTATTATCTGATTTGTCATTTTTCCATGATGGTATTCTCTGATTCCTCTGGCTAGGATAAGTTTTCTTATTTTTCAGTGTTATAGCACTCTGTGCTATCTTGGGACAAAAAAAAAAAACATAAACAGAGCATGTTAATGTTTGGTATGTATTTTATTATTTTGTCAAATATCGCAAGCTTGTGATCTTCTATTTAAGTGACTATGTAATTATTCCTATTTACAAACATAAAGAAGTTTAGCACTGAACAGGCTCTTAAAGGGTAGAGCAGGACATTCTATTTCAGATAAAATGTTCTTTTGAGGGTGACATCTTCCAGTTAAGTCACTCAACTAAGGGCAACAGTCCACAGTGGAAATGTTCTGTAGTCCTTTTGTCAGTCCCTTTATAGTCACCTGGTTGGCTGTTGTCTCCTTTTTCCAAATAATTATATTGAAAATGCAGAGGAAGAGAATGTAAGCATTGGAATAATAATGTGTAGATATCATCCTTTCAGTTTGCCTGAAATATTAAAATGGCATCAAAATATTGATTTTTGTTAGCATAACTCTGTGCAGCTTAGGTATTGGTAACAATTTTTGGTTAAATAAAGGATCAAATCAAATTCAGTGTCTACTTTCTATGGCAGTGTTGAACATACCTCATTAGAGTAAATTTAATATTAGATAGATGTATTTTAAAAATTATCAAGCATGAGAAGTTCCTTGCTGGTTGCATTTTCTCTCCTTGAATTTGTCTCACTCACCTGAGATAATGCTCTATGACTTCTATTCTGTTATACTCGCCACTCTAAGATCTCTGACCTTCTCTCTTACAGAGTACTTTCAGCTCTGTCTTTTTTTTTTAACCAGAAGTTCAATTCTAGTCTCAAATAACCATTCCCACTACTCATTAGGCTGCTCTGCTAAAAAAAAAAAAAAAGAGACAATTTTGTAAGTTTCTATTCTTGAGTAATACAATGACTGGAGCAAATTTAAATTAGAATTTTTTTTTCTAGATAATCTAACACTTAGGCAGGACTTCCTAAAACTTTAGTTTGTATAGGCTGAAAGATATTGTATAAAAATATATTTTCCTTATCCAGAGAAATACCGAGTACTTTGTTCATTTTTTTCTTTTAGTATATATATATTTATTTACACACACACACAATAGCCTATAATAGTTAACTATTATCTAATAGTTAAAAGTGGTAAAAATAGCTTTTCATAGTAATAACCACTAATTTTTAGCATATAAAATGTGGCCATGCATTTAAAAACATTTATCAACACTTCTAATATTTCTTTCATTTTTAAGATGAGAAAACCTTGATTCCTTGATTCTGTAAGGCTTAAATAAATTGCCCAAGGTCCCCAAAATATTGGATGCTGTACATAGGATTTTAAACTGAGTCTTTGGCCAGGAAAATAGATGAAAAATGGAAGAAGAACAGATGGCAGTCTTTGTTCTGTTACTAGGTAGATTTGTGACCATTGGCAATTCTTCTAACAACTCTCTATTTCAGTTTAGCCATCTAGAAAATGTGGGAGATTAAAATAATCTCTAAAGTCTACTTAAGCTTCAAAATCTGTGATTTTTTAAAAGTGAGACTTATTGAAAGTATTACCAATGTAATACATGCAGAAGTGTATCTATTGCTTTATATTTTGGGATTACACTTATTGCTTATCAATATTTACTTGACTATTGAAATATGTTAATTTAATCCGTTCATAATATTAAGGAGAACTCACTAACATGTACCTCACAGGGCATCACTTTTTTCTCAGTCCACAATACTGTTATACTCAGACTTCAATCCTCTTTAATACTAGGTTTCCTGCTATGTGGAATTGTGAGATTATCTTTTCACTTAAAAATAACTCCTTAGACTTTGTACCTTAAATATTACTATTTAAAATATTTTCAAAGCTACTAACGTACAAATATGACTCTAAATATTGAGTATGTATGTATTCCAATGTGCTACAAAGGGTTTAAATGATGAAACATTTACACTCTAGGTCTGCTTACAGTAAGTAAAAAACACAGTAGGTCAAGTGCCCTGAGTTAAAAACCATATTTCGTAAGTTAGATCATGTACAAATTCTTTAATGAGACTAAACCGTGAAAATATTTTTGCACACAGGAAGATGACCTCCAAATTGAGCGTAAAGATTAATAAATTAAAAAAATTATTCATAGATTTTTTTGATAAATGAAATACATATACTTTTTTCCGTCTTTTTGTATGCCATTGCCTAACCAGTTCAAATAATGTGCTACTTCTGCCTCTGATTGTCAGTAGAGACGAAAGATTGGTACACATGCTCTTATATTGCAAGATGTGATGGGATGGGAAGTTCTGCATTATTTCCAAGTAAGTGATTGCAGTGATAGTCTCTGACAAATTGCATAATTGAAATACTGTCTGTGTATTGCTTCAAGCAGGCATGTTTTGAAATGGATGGAATAAAAATCCTTTTAAGATGGAAAAGTGTATTTCCTGATTTCTTCTCTTGCAGTCATCTCACATAATTATGAGTATTATAATTTACCAATTACAAAACTTTTAAAATGAAATATGCTTGAGCCAAGAACTATTATTACCACCATATTCTGAATTAAGAATGAAGCACAAAAATTTTATCAGTGAAACTCTCAGTCATTCTACCTTCTGTTAATCTGCACTAGAAGATGAAAAGGTCAAGCCCAACAACTATACATACTGAATAGCTGTTTAACACAGCAAGAGACACTATTATAGTCTGGATACCAAGATTGCAACCTGAAAATTCTGAGCCATTGGCAGTTTTGGGGAGTGAACCTTTCCAGATTTAATTAAATCTATACATGAAAATACTATGGATAATGAATCAGACACCATGACAATTATACTGGCTTTTTATACTTGGGTGATAGTGGAAAGCTATCATTCAGAAAGAAATATTGAATTACAGGGTAATTCTGTAGAGCAAGTTTTTACTGAATAAAAACTGAAGGCTTTTATGGCATTTGGCTATGAACATAGATATTCTAGGGCTTTTGATAATAATAAAACTGTAATGAATATTTAGCAACTTCTTTCTTTAGGCCCTTGCAATAAGGAAGGCTACTGAATTACTATTTATACCTTTTATGAAATACTTTTTAAAAAGGTATTTATAAATAAACAACAATAGCTGTCTGGTTACAATTAGTTTTCAGTCTGAAAAAGAGGTAAGCATAATTCCCTATAATAATATACAGCAAATCCTTACTTAACATTGGCAATAGGTTTTTAGAAATTTTGACTTTAGGCAAATCAATGTATAACAAACCTATTTTTTCCTTCAACATTGTAACAAAGCAATGTTAAAGGAAACAACATAGAATAAAATGACATTGTTGGAGGAATTGCTGTATATTGATTTGCTTAGAGTTAGAGTTTCCAAGAATCTATTGACCATGTTAAGAGATGACTTACTGTACATGTTAACAGATTATAAGAGATAGGACAGGTTTAAATATGCTTTGTCCTGAGTTATTCTGCTTCTATTATGCCAAAAAATTAATATATTGAGAAAGCATATAATACCCTAAAGGAATAGTCAGTTAAACTATTGTTTAACAAAGATGTGACAGAAACTTTCCGTTACGCCAGTAAAGAATAATATTGGCATATTAGTTTTCTAGGACTGACATAACAGAGTTCTATAAACTTGGTGGCTTAATAATAGAAATTTAGTGTCTCATTACTCTGGAGATTAGAAATCCAAAACCAAGGTGTTGGCAGTACTGGCTTCTCCTGAGGGCAATGAGGGAAGGATCTGTTCCAGGCTTCTCTCTTGGCTCATAAATGGCCTTCTTGGTCACGTGGTGTTCTCCTTGTGTATATGTCCATATTCAAATTTTCCCTTTTAAAAAAAAAGACCAGTTAGACTGGATTAGGGCTCACTCCAATGACCATATTTTAAATCATTCAGCTGTGGAAGGATATTTCCAAATGAAGTCACAATCTGAGGGACTGGGAATTTGTATTTCAGTGTACAAATTTGAGAGGCACACAATTCAACTCATAACAATGCAGTTTTACCCTTTCATTTTTTGTATTTATAATATTCTCTATAGAGTTTATTATAAACCAGCTTCATAGGCCAAGGATGCAGAAAAGGCTTTCGATAAAAGCTAGCATCCATTCTTGATAAAAACCCTTGAACACCTAGGTATAGAAAGAATATACATCAAAATAGTAAAAGCCACCTACAATAAACCCACAGCCAATATATTACTAAATGGACAGAAATTGGAAGGATTTCCCCTGAAAACCAGAATGAGACAAGGCTGCTGCCCAACCCCCCTACACACACCCACTCTCCACTCCCACCCCACCCCACCCCCGTTCAACATAGAGTTAGAAGTCCTAGCTACAGCAATCAGACAAGAGAAGGGTATCAGGGAAATAGGAAAAGAGGAATTTAAGCTACCCCTCTTTGCAGATGATACGATCCTATACCTGGGAAGTTCAAGGAAATCTGCCCAAAACTTCCTTGCACTGATAAAAGACTTGGCAAAGTCTCAAGGTATAAAATCAATGTGCAAAAGACAGTCGCATTTTTGTACACCAACAACAAAAAGAGAACCAAATAAAAAGTACAATCCCATTCACAATAGGTACACACACACACACACACCCAAGAAATGCCTTAGCATCTTTCTAACCAGAAAAGAGGATTGTTACAATGAAAACTACAAAACAATACTCAAAGATATATAAGAAGTCACAAACAAATGGAAAAATATGCCATGTTTAAGGATTGGAAGAATCAACAATGTTAAGATGTCTATCCTACTCAAGGCATTATACATATTCAATGAATATTCATTAAATTATCATCATCATTCTACTCAGACCTGAAAACAACAATACAGAACTTCATATGGAAATAAAAGTGAACACAAATAGCCAAAACAATCCACAGCAAAAGAAACAAAATGAGAGGCATCACAATCCCAGACTATAAACTTCATTATAAGGCTACAATAATCAAAACAGCCTGGTATTGGTACAAGAACAAGCATATAGAACATTGGAACAGGATAGAGATAAAGGAATTTTTATCCTTTTTTTATCCTCAATTTTTCAACAAAGCCTCCACAAATAACCACTGAGGAGAGGAGAACCCCAGTAAATGGTGTTGAAAAAACTGGCTGACCACATGCAGAAGAATCAAACAGGACACCTACCTATAACATACACAAAAATCAACTCCAAATGGATCAAAGAATTAAACTTAAAACCTCAAACTATAAGAATTTTAGAACATGCAAGAGATATTCTTACAGAAATTGGAATAAGCAATCAATTCCTGATCAAAACCTCAGATGCCCATGCCATAAGATATAAAATAGACAAGTGGGACCTCATCAAACTGAAAAGCTTCTGCAAAGCAAAAAAACCATCAAGAGAGTAGGGAGATAGCCCACAGAATTGGAAAAGTTATTTGCCAACTGTATATCTGACAAAGGCATAACATCTAAGATCTACAAGAAACTAAACTGTGCCAAAAAGAAAAATGCATCCCCATTAAAAAGTGGGAGAAAGACATGAATAGACATGTCTCAAAAAAAGATATGAGAAGATGGCTGCAGAGCCACTCAGACTAACTGAGTCCTAGGGCAAGTGAGTGAGAGTATGAAAAATTTTGCTTATGTGTCAGTGAGTAAGTGGGCATGTGAGTGGTTGACTGAGTAGGGACTCAAGAACACGTGGCCAGGGGTCTTCTGGTTAAGCAGCTGATGCTGTAGCTTCTCTGCTTGGTCCCTAGTGCTTCCCAGTTCCAAAAGCTGAGTGCCATTTTTAAAAAATCAACAAGGCCTTTCCTGGGAAGAAGCTGCTGGGAGAGACTGCTGCCTCCAGGCTTTGCCTCACCAGTGCAGCACCTGGCTGAACTCTGGCATTAAGGACTGCAGAGGGAGCACAGCGAGGGATTTCTGAAACAGAGTCCCACTGGAAAATATGAAAGATGCATCTTGCCACCATCTTGAAAACGGGGCATAAAATTGCTCTGCCTTGCTCATCATGGAGCAATAGACCTGATCCAGTCTCAGTGACTGGCAGATTAACTACTCAGGGATTGATCATGACCCAGAGGGAATATTCCAAAAGCACAAGTGACAGAGGGACAGGACAAGTGTTTAGTTTCAGGCACCCCACTCACTACCCTGATTCAGCCTCAGACTCGGGACAAAGGGTGTGACCAGAAAAGAAAGAAGAAAATCTCCGAAGAGATCAGTGGTGAGTCCAGGAATGACACAAACCTGCTCCCCAGCAATTCTCTGAATGTCAGACACACACAACTGGGGCACAACTGAGAAGGACAAATGCAAGTGGAGCCTGGATGTCAGCCACAATAGGAGGACCCCACTCCAGGATAAGCCTGACTGGGGAACCCCCTGCCAGTACCTGGAGAAAAGACAACCCCACAACTTCCCCACTGGAGGGGATTTCCTGACCATACTAGAATGGGAGGGGAGGACCGAAGCCCCACCAGCCCCCACTGACCCTCATTCCCTGGGCTGGACACTAGGGAGATTGTGAATGAGGCAGAGGCTGTGCAAGAGATAGCAGAAGGGCAACTGAGAAGAACAATTACAAAACCTGCCACAAGAAGGCACGTTTTTGTTTGTTTGTTTGTTGATTTTTTAAACTCTTTCCTTTGTGCATGAGAGTGCATTTGAGGGCTTGATCTCCATCTCCCCACCCATTTTTTCCCCTCTCTCTTCTTTCATGTTTTGTTTTCTGTTTATATGTCTATGTGAAGAATTGAATGTTCATCTTTCAGTTTTAGTTTGTTTGTTTGTTTTTGCTTTAATATTCTTCTTTTTTAGTTCAATGTGTATATGAATACATGTGTAAGAGTTTGATTTGAATTTCTTTTTTTTCTCTCTCTCTTTCTTTTTTTTTTTTTTTTTCTCTTGCTCCTGCTTTCATTTTGGGTTGGGCATATATGTGTATGTGTGTTTGGTTTTCTTGTTTTTTGTTGTTATTCCTTCTGTTTTGTTTTGTTTTGTTGCTATTTCAGTTTGTTTTG
>CAUYQG010129912.1:0-17206 GCA_963574415.1 Tarsius wallacei
AATGTACAGCCAATCACTAATCAATGTTATTCCCGCAAGCCGGTGAGGATTCCCGCCAAACGACTTTGTATCAACCCACTTCCTGTCCCCTTACGCCAAAAACCCGCTTGTAATAAACACCGGACGGAATGCTTTCTAAGGCAGCTTGGAAGTGTGCCCCGGGCAGCTGGCCTCACTTTGGCTCTTCGAAACTGTAGTTTGTGCCTCGGTCTCCTCCTGTAGTTATGAGGCCCTCCTAGCCCTCCCAGCCAACGGCACACCAGCGGAGACCCAGTGGGAGCTGGGATTCATGCTCTCACCCACTTGGGTTCACGGAGTCCCCTTGCGAACACCTCTCAAGGCTGGGTTAGGCCACCCTCTGTGTATTTCCAATGTGCCCCATATATCTGCACCATGAAACTTGGGTGCGCTGTAGTTGCAGTGTCATTATCTGCAGCCCACACTGTACCGGGCAGAGCCACGGCTCGTTTCCTCTGGCATCTCAATATCTGCTGCTTCCTGGGGCTTAAAGAGTAAGTTCTGAAGGAAGAAAGGGAAAGGTGGAGAGGACAACCTGGAAATGGCTTCGGAGAGGTAGAAGAATGCTCTGCCAACGTGACAGAGTATTTTGGATAAACCAAGCAACACGTTAAAATCAAAGGAGAATTGAAAGTAGGGGTCAGTGAGCAATTCTGAACCACAGACAATGAAGAATAATGAAGACAACGTAATGAAGAAGACTCTCATGCCCATTTCTGCCTTGCAGACTAAGCCCAGCACCATAAGGCCCTCCCACAAAGAAAAGTTCCCCTGAGGGCTGACTTCCGGTATGTGAACTTATTCAGCACTCACTCTCCCAGGATTTCTTGGAAAAGGACAATTGGAGAGGACTACAAAAATTAGCTTTTCTGTATAAGATGTTTATGCTTTTCCAAAAATTCAAAATCGGTTTATATGTGGCTGCGTTTTTACAAAATACCTCACCTTTATCTAAAGAAATCCACTCTATAAATATCAAAAGGACTTATTGTTGCTGTAACACAAAAAAATTACTTACTAACATGAACAAGACTCATAAAAGGGCCTTTTCAGAGGACAAAGGGATCATTGACACTAACCTCGCCATTTCGCAGATGTGGAGACCGAGGGCCGGAGAAGTGAAGCTTTTGCCCTGGGTCACAAGAATGATTGTGAAGCTGAGACTGGAATCCAGGTCTCTGGACTCCTAGTCTTTCCACTGTAACCTACTGTCTAAAATCTGGATCATTGAAGGTGCAGGGGGGACTACTGACCTCACAACACGTCGACAGGCGTACCTGAGAGGAGTAGTCCCCGCAGCGACACCCTGGAGTCTCTCCAGAGGAGACAGAAGGAAGCAAGGATTACAGAAAGAGAATCTCTGCTATTTAGGGACGAACGAAATGGGCACATGCAAGGCCATGCTGTTGTAGGCTGAGTTGTGTCCCCAAAATTAACATGTTGACGCTGTAACTCCCAGTACCCCCAAATGTGACTGGGTTTGAAGACAGGGTCTTTAAAGGGGCAATTAAGTTAAAATGAGGTCATTAGAGGGGGCCCTGATTCAACATGACCAGTGTCCTTAGAAGAAGAAGAAATTTGGGCACAGATATGCACAAAGGGGAGACCATGGAGAGTGGCCCAGAACAGATCCATCTCTCACAGCCCTCAGGAGAAGCCAACCTTGCCAACACCTTGATTCCAGACTACCAGACTCCAGAACTGTGAGAGAATACATCTCTGCTGTTGAAGCCATGCCCGCACCTTCAATGTGCCTCAGGAAACGCACACACATGTCCATATACAAAGTAGAGGCAACCTTATCACACTCTAAGATGGCCCGACACTGAGACCCACTGCTGCCTTGTCCTTAGGAAATGATCACAGGAGAACAAATCATTGCATGCCATCAACAGGGGAGTGACCAAGTGAGAGCAGACGCCACGCTTCAAATGAAGAGGCCGAGGGATAGGGACACTTGGAAAATTCCAAGCCAGGCCTGAGCTGCCAACTACAGCCAAATGGAGCATTTCCTTCTCCAAACACAGATGCAACTTGGATTACAGCCACTGGTCTTAAGCAGGGAAGGCCTAGTCACCACAGTTGCCCTATATGAGACACACAATTCTATGCTGAGGGAAGTACACACGCAGGCCCTGATGTAAACCCTTTCACTGGGAAGTCCTTCTTGCCTGCATCTGTTGGATGGTCCTTTCTCTATTAGATTACAGAGAAACGACTCCTTTGTAATAAGACCAAAGTTTTAATTGGACCTCATCACGGGTGGAAGTTGCATTTGAACTTCCTGTGGATTTCTGCACCAGAAAAAAATAAAAGATCAACGTGAAAAAGCAGGAAGATCAGAACGCTCCTTTCCCCTGCTGGACCTAGGCTCCATGACAGGCTGAAGGCAGGAGTCCTCTGTCATTACTGTCCCCCTCTCTGTCACCAGGAGAACGTGACCCATCAGTGCTCTGGACACTGTCGTCAAGGATGATTCACACATTCGGGCAGAGGGCAAAAATGATATAGCTGGTGTTGTCCACCCTGAGAGCTGCAGCCTATTCATGAGTCTTGAAATTAATGGAGTGGGTCTTGAGCAGATTTTTCTCGTAATAGGATATGTAAGGATGGATCAGAGCACGTCTCAGGTAGTAGTGGTAAATGCTCAAACTTTATTTCTGTCAGTTGCGATGTCAACAGAATTGTGTACTAAGTCCCGGTCATAAAATGCTGAAAGCTGTGACTTAGATCATGTCTGAGCATTTTACTTTGACGGGCAGTAAAGAGCATGGGGAACGTCCCTCAACACCACCCTCGGCTCTTGGTGCCCAGAATCTCTACCAAGCACATCCTGGTCCAGAAAGAAGAAGTGGCCCTGCGTTTGGCTCACCCTATGTCTCCATCTGTTCAGGATGCTAGAACAAAAATACCACGGACTGTTTTGAACAGTCATTTATTTCTCACAGTTTTAGAGGCTAGAAGTCTGAGATCAGAGTGCCAGCATGGGCATGTCCTGGTGAGGGCTCTTTCCTGGGTTGCAGATGGCTGCCTTCTCATGATCTCCTCACACGGCAGAAAGAGCACCTGAGAACTCTCTGAAGTCTATCTCACAAGGGAACTCATTCTATCCCTGAGGGCTTTACCCTCATGACTTAATCACCTCTCAAAAGCCCTGCCTCCTGACACCATCACATGGGGGTTAGGATTTCAACATGTGAATTCAGTTCATCCACCCTAGAATAGGCAAATAACGCTGGCATTTCCTTCGCAAGTGTGATGGCTTTCATAAGCGAGAGGCTTTTGTGGTGACAACCGAAACCATCTGCTCACGTTAATCCATTCACGGTACTCAAAAAAACAAACTCAATCTCAGCAGAGACCAGGCTGAGGAAGGAGCCCTGGCATAAGCAGATGGCTGCATTGGAAGCGCCTGTGTAGAGAGATGACAGGCCCAGAGTGAGCTGCTGCCTGGGTGGTGAGCCCCAGTGCCCCCCACCCCCCCCCACCCCCACCTCTCTTCATCCATGTAAACAACGTGGCTCTCAGTTTTCGATTTCTTCTCTTCCTTTTACGTCAAGCTACGAAGATACAACATTGATAGTGCTAAGCATAGCCCAGAATGGGAGCAAGGACTCTTCAGAAAAGATCTGGAAAGTTGCAAGGTGAGCAGTAGCACCAATACAGGTCCCTGGGTCCCCAAAGCAGCTGAGGCCTCTCCACCTTCATATCCCCACTAGACAGGACTGGTGAGCAAATTCGGGGTATTCAAGGTGAGAAGACATCCCCTGAACCAGTGGTCTCAGCTTGGGGGGACAGATACCCTTGAGATTATAACTAAAGCTATGGACCCATGCCCCAGAAAAACACACACATGCTAGATTTTGCATAATATTAAGGAATCTCCAGAGTTCCTCTATGTTCCCTAGACCTGGAGAAAGTCTTATACACAAATGCCCCTGTATGGAGTCCAGTCATAGTAACACTTGTAACATACGTTACAGCTTAAAATTAAAGAATTTTCCAGACGCTGTCTCAGTAGTTACTATATAACCCGACAAGATAGGATTACTATATCGACTTTATAGATTGGAAAGATGGAACAAAGCCTTGAAAGGTTCAGAAAATTTTCCCTAAAAGGAAAAAGTCAGAACTTTCCAGATCAGATGGAACGGAGCTCTTTGAACAACCAAGTCAGGGGCTCTGGGCAATGTCCCATCCTGCCTTGATGTTGGCTCCAGCAGCAGGGATGGCCAATGACGATAAATTATGATAGATGGAGCATTTAGGAATTGTCCTGGTGGGCTAGCTGACCGCTGAATGCCAACACATCCTAATAACAGCTAACATGTTTGATTACTGACCATGTTTCAGGCACTGTTCCAAGTGCACGAACTGTCATTGCTTATTTAACTCTCCCCACAGTATTGTTGAATATCTTCAGTGACTATCCCTCCTCTGCAGTCAAGGATTAAGGACGTTCAGGTGGTCTTACCCAGGGTCATGCGGCTCAAAAGCATCAGAGTTAGGCTTCACCCCCAGGTCTGTGGGACTTCAAAAGGCACCCACCCTCAACCCGAGACACACCTCTTCACACAGAGTAGCAAGGGGACATTCCCTCCAAAATCAAGAGGAAGGCTGTTGAGAGTCTGCAAGTCAGAAACAGACTAAGGAGATGTGACTCCTGGTACCATAACGGAGGAGGAATGCGCAGAACACGTGTGCAAGCATGCACCTCCACTCGCACACAATGTGTTTGATGTGCGTGCTTTCTCTTGCTGTTTTCTTTCTCTCTTTCACAGTCACACACTCACCACTTTTAGACACAGTCTGTGCTCTTTGGGAAGGAGGGGAGGGTCGGAGGACACTTCTACCTGAAGTCACAGGGGTCACAGGTGACCACCCCTGTGGCCCCTGGGTGTCTAAAAACATCTCTACCTGCACACCAGCACACATCAGCATCCTCCCCACTCAGTTTCTCCGAGGTCACTGTGGACAAGCATTTGCCAGAGCTGTCATGTTGGATGCGTGGTCCTTCTCTCTTGCCTCAGACCTCGAGGTGTGCCCAGTGAATGCAGAGTCATCAGTTGATCTCTTGCTTCAGAACTTAACACCCAACACATCTCACTCATAGCAATGCTGTACACACTGTCTCTCTTTAGTCAGACTCATAGCAGGGCCCATGAAAGGGAAAACCTTGCAACCTCCAAATCTCATTCTGAGGGGTCATGGCCCACCGACTTGGAACACACTCTTAGCTGCCACAACAACTAAGGATAATACTTCCAAAGGGGTGGGGAGCCCCAGAGGTTTATGCCCAAACTGGCTCAGTAACTCTGGAAGGGAAGGCTAAATAATCAGTGATCATAGATCCTGGAGATGGGGGCAGGGACATTGATGGCTAGGTTGATGTCTTGGGAAGTATTCACTCCTGCTTCTTGGGGAAATAGGTCAACACATTTGGGAAGCTTCAGCACACTTCAAGAAGGTCTTACCTGGGGAAATGACAGTCTCCACTTTGCTTCCCACACCAGTGTCTGTGTCCTTCCACCTTTGTGAGATCCACTATGGCCGAGCCCTCCTGCCAGGTTGTCATGTGACCATTCTACCTCTGTTTGTTGCTGTGGTTTTAGGCAATTTCTCACACATCTCCTCTGCACCAGAATCACACATTTTTTCCCCTCGAGTGCATTATCATAATGACTCAGTCTTACTAGGGATCCTTCTTCTGGAATGTTCATTGGCTCAAAGGACTTTTGCAGGAGAACGTACAACTTATCTCCAAAGTGGTCAATCCTTTTGAAACCTGTTAACCCACCAGTCGGCTGCACAACACAAATGGATGCCTGATAAGCCCATGAGGACATTTCATTCACACCCTGCGGATCTGGTTTGACTGTGGGTCCTAGCTTATCCCTATGTGAAATTTGATCATTTCTCTCCTGCCAGCAACTCCACCTTCAGTCCAGCACTCTAATGAGTCCCACTATTCACCTACAAAATGCTTTCCCATTCTTTCTACTTAATGAACCTACACGTAGTGGCATCGTCTAGAATCTCCCATTGCTTCTAGGAAGAAGAAAACAATAATTCTGTATTTCCTCAATCCGGTGTTCTACTGGGAAAAAAGGGACTTTGAGGTTCAAAGCATTCCAGTGAGCTTCTCCATGCCCACTACAAACATGTGTCCTTCAGGGTTGAACATTCACTGCTCTTGACTGGGGGTCCCCACCTCCCAGGCTGCATGGCTTGTTGGGAACTGGGCCACACAGCAAGAAATGAGCAATGGGAGAGCGGAGCTCTATCTTCTGTCAGATCTGCAGCGGCATTAGATTCTCATAGGAACGGGAACCATAATGTGAACTGAGCATGCCAGGATCTAGGCTGCATGGTCCCCACCCCCATCTGTGGAAAAAATTGTCTTCCATGAAACCGGTCTTGGATGCCTAAAAGGGTGGGAACTGCTGCTCTTGACCTCTAGATCTGATTCTGAGGGCGCACAACTAGGAGCACATATACCAACAAAGCCCTTTGAATCCATACTTGTCACTGTCCTGTACCTCTCCTCATGCCAGCCTCCATGGCCGGCGAGTACCCTGGGACCCCAGGCTTCTCCGTCTTACAGCCAGTCAGAGAGAGACAGCTTGGAATATACAGCCCATGATACTGTCTTTTGATGGAGCAGGCAGGTGGAGAAATTCACATCACCTTAAAGACTCTTAAAGATCCTTCAGTTAGATGAGATCTCGGGGAGTTATGGACTGAATGCATCTTCCCAAATTCATATCTTGGAGCACTCATCCCTAATGTAATCATATTAGGAGTTGAGAGCCTTTGAGAGGTAACTAGATTTAGATGAGGTCATGAGGGTAAAGACCCCATGATGAGATTAGCGTCCTTATACGAAGGAGAGATCAAGCTTTCTTTCTCTCCACCGTATGAGGACACAGTGAAAATGCATCCAGCCATCTGCAAGCCAGGAAGACAGCTCCTACTTGAACTAAATCTGCCAACACCTTGATCGTAAGCTTCCCAGCCTCCAGGACTATGAGAAATCAATGTCTGTTGCTCAAGCCTCCGGGTCTGGGGTATTCTGTTATAGTAGCCTGAGCTAAATAAGACACTTGACTTGCCTGTGGGCCACAGCTTTCCTGTTCGGCCTCCATCTTGCTCCAACTCTGTGAGTTGCAGATGGGCTCACTGTGTTGTCAAAGGAATTGAGAAGCCACAGAGAAAGCTGTCCCTCATAGATCCCAGAAAGTTGAATCTGTAATGTCCTCAGGCCAGGCTGCCCTGGCTCAGCAAATTAAATCAATTGTGCAAAACTAAAAATGACTACAAATGTGCGGGTACTGCTCCCACTGAGAAGTGAAGTATTATTTCCCCTCTCCATGAATCTGTGCTGGTTTTGATTCAAGGTGACTTGAGAGGCCAATAGAATGTGGCAAAATTAACACTCTGAAACTTTCAAGGATGGGTCATAAGAACCTTCACAGCCCCTGCCAGGTCACTTAGAATGTGCTCACTGGAGGAAACCAGCCACCACCGGAGAAGTCCAAGTAACCTGAGACCACCCTTCCAGAGACCTCCAGATCTGATCCTGAGGGCTAAGGCCATGCGTGTGTGCTCTGGTCAACAGCTCCAACTGGGCCCAACCATCCAGCAATCCCCACTGAGCAGCAGACAGGTGAGTGAGGGTGTCTCAGACGCTCCAGGTCAGCTCATCCACCAGCTGAATACCACTGAGTGATCTCTCTCCCTTATCACTTTGTGCAATAGAAGAACCGGCAAGCTGAGCCCTGCCCAAACTCCTAATCCATAAAACTGTGATATTTTAATAAAATGTTTGTTGATTTAAGACACCAAATATTGGAATAGTCTGTTAGGTAGCAATAGATAACTGAACCACAGATCAATACTATTTTTTTCTGTAATAGGGACCTTTCTCCCTCATCCTTCCTGGGAGCCCAGAGTTGGGAAGCATATCCATCAATATCCATCAAGTCCTTGCCCCTCTCAAAGACCCCTGCTGGGGTTCTCCTGGCTGCCGCATCCTACCATCTACTTCTCCTGCCTCTATTTTTTCCACACTAAGCTGCAGGCACTGCCCTCCTCTCCCCGCTGAGATTTCTAATGTTCAAAGCAACCGGGACCCATCTGTGCAGCCAGCCGCCACGTATAAGGCCCACTATGTGCCAGCCCTACTTTATATTTGGAGTTGAAGGCCCCCTACTGAGCAAGACTCTGCCTTGCCCTTAAAAGGCTCCCCACCCATAGCCTGGGCTGTCTCTGTGCCCTCTGGATAACCAGGTCTGCCTTAGTGGCTTTCCTTGGGCCTCCAATTGCCACCGACAGAGACCAACTGCCCATCTAGGGCTGGAGCCTGAAATTCTAGTCACTCCTCTGATTCCCTCCACCTCTCCCCAATGCAGTCCAATTCCATGCCCCTCCTCTTCCTCAACATACCAGGTCTGCCCCGTGATGTCACCAGTTTCCCCCACTGGACCCAGGACACCAAGAAGGGGCAGAGCTGGGGGGAGGTGCATCATTGTGCCTCTCTACTATCTCTACCTCATCTGTCAAAGTTTGGGGAGCTTCTGTCAGTTGGACTAGAATGAGCCTTTGCATTCTTATTATTCCCTTATGTCTCTCTTTTCTACACTTCAGTTTGTTTCTCTGTCACATCAAAATTTGGGGCAATACAGTTGCTCAGAAGAAGAAGAAGCTGGAGGTAGGAAAATTGCTAATAACAACAGAAACTTTGTGGCTTCGGCTATCATAGTATTTAGCTTCAAAGGGCACCCAGTTTCTAAAAAGAACAGCCATAAATCACAACTTCCACAAACAGACAAGTCACATATATATTTATCACTGTGTCTTCAAATACACCAAGCAAGCAGATTTATCTAGAGTCAGGACTGGAAGTTGGATATTCACAGAGCAAATCTTGCCCCCCAAAATTGCACATTACATTATGCCCCTGGCACATTACATTATTATCAATTGCACAGTCATTTAATGAGTAATCTACTAGGCACAGGCACTATTATTACAAAGACAAGTGATAGATGGTGACTCTGCCAGGATCCTGGTAACAGGCAGAGGATACACTCAAATGGTATGACTGAGGCTAATCTGATGAAGGGAAATTTACAAAGGGAAAGGAAGAGTTAAGGGAAATCAACAAAAGATGGAGACAAAAACCCAGACTAGCAACAGCAGGGAGCCTGCACCGCCTCTCAATCTAATGGAGGGAGAGAGGGTAGGAACAACCAGAACCTACAGGAACTGTAGGAGAGGACCACCCTTTAGGGAAGGGACACAGACACTGAGTACACAGACCTCATCAGGGTGGCACCCAGACAAGAGAAACCCTCATCTTCCTTTCTGCCCTCCTGCCCTCCTATCTCCTGCTGGTACCACCCATTGACTGAGCCCAATCAGAAGCTAGAATAAGGTTATATATGTCCCCCTTCCAATACTAAATACCACTGAGTGGTCTCCATTAACACCTTGTGCAATAGAAGAACCACCCAGCTGAGCCCTGCCCAAACTCCTGATGCACAAAACTGCAAAATTTTAGTAAATGTTGATTTAAGACACTAAATATTGGAATAGTTTGTTAGGGAGCAATAGATAACTGGATCATAGATCATACTCAATGAGCAGGCACCATGTCCGACTCATTTGTATATTCCCAGCATTGAGTATAGTGACTGGCTCATAAGAGGTGCCCAGTAAATGTGTGCTGTGTGAATAGATAAATGAATGAATGAATGAATGAATGAATGAATGAATGTCTATCCTCAGGGCAGCCAGAGGCAAGGAGCTGCATTCAGCTGATTATAACCTTCCAAGCCATGTGAGATGATATAATGACCCCCAGGCATGCCCGTGGAACTAGGTTGAGATATTACAGAAATAGATCCTGACATCCATCACTAAATTACCACTTCATACAAAAGTATCGGGTGACCCAGCTCGGAGTCTAGGACTGGGGTTCAGACATGTCCAGTCATGCCTGATGTACCAGGAAGCAGGTCAACTCCAGGGGTTTATTTATACTCAGGGAAAGGAGTCTGAGAACAAGAAGAGGGAACCAGAGCCAAAGGCCATCTGCCTGCTTCTGGGCTGGCGAGTGAGCTGGAAGAGAGAGCTACAGGCAACCGCTGATAGAGCCATCCTCCCCAGCTCTCTGCGACATATGGAGACACAAGCAACACAGCTTCAGGGCCCAGGGACAGAGCATGATTCTGAGAAGGGAGGACACAGTATGGCCCCTCTCACCCTTAGGAGCTAGCATATCTGAGCTCACTTGGAGACCACAACTCTGACACAGGTAGGTGTTCAGGGGCGTGCCTGCAGCCATGGCAATGGGGTTCACTCAGGTAGCTTCAGGAACAGCAGACATTGGGAGCAGAACACAGTCGAGGATTTGTGTTCACCACCCAGAGACACCCTTGGGCACTGCCAAAGGGACTGAGCGAGTCTTTAATGGGTACAGGAATCCAATGCCAAGAATGAAATGTGGGTGGTCTTCACCACCATTGGTCCCAGAGGCTGGCCAAGGCCAGGGGAAAGACAAGTTTAGTAGATCTTGGTGAAGGCCTTGTCTTCACTGAGAAAGCACAGTGGCTGATTTTTCTGTAACACTGGCCTTGTGAGACAGCCAGTACTCATGTGAGCATCTACACCCTCAACTCCTACAGTGAGTGTCATGATCTCTGACGCTTTCCCTCTTGTCGTCAGCTTCAAGAGAAGAGTGGCAGTATGGGTCACTGATCCCTTCATGGAAGAAGTATTCATTCAGTGCCTGCCATTCCCTAGGTGTTAGTAGGTTCTAGGGACTCAGAAGTGAGGGAGGCAGACACAGTTCCCGCTCTCTTGCATTTATTTTATTAACTGTTGATGAAAGATGCCAAACTCTAAAATACTTAAGAAGGTTTATTCTGAACCAAATGTGAGTGATCTTAGGCCCGTGACACTGGCCCAAGAAGTCCTGAGAACATACACCTGAGGTGGTTAAATTGCAGCTTGGTTATATACATTTAAGGAAGATAGAACTTACAAAAACACCACAAATCAACACATGTGATATTTACATTGGTTTGGCCTGGGAAGGTGGGACATCTCAAAACGGGGAGTGAGGCTTGTAGATCATAGGTGGATTCAAAGGTTTGCTCTATCTAAGGAATTTTGAAATCAGTAAAGGAAATGCTGCTGTGGAGATGAGATAAGGTCATTGAGAAGAAGTTTCTTGATGTGTAGATGACGCCTCATAGGTGACCACCTTCAGGCAGAATAGGTGGTAACTATCTTAATAGGTGCCTGGAGTCCAGGAGTCCCTAAAAGATGATTTTGCAGTGTCATAAAATACTTTAATATCCTTCTTTCTCTGTTGTGTGATGTCATGTCAGAGTCAGGTTGGAAAGCAAGCCTTGTTACGTAGGGTTAATATAAATCTATCTGATAATTCATTGTAGGGTGGGACTCCCCAGGCCCCTAGTTAGAAATTTGGCAAGAAAGAGAAAAAAAAAAGATCAAAGTTTAGTTCCCAAAGCATTTATGAGCACCCCTTGTGCAAGACCCAGAAGGATATGGACCGACCAATCCATACATGATAGTAAAGGCAGGTGGGGTAAGGAGACTGTTACCCCAGAGAGCCTCCAGGGTTAGGAAATGGTCTCTGACCTTGAGATTTTGGGGGAAATATGTGAGACCTTCTCCAGGTCGGGATCTGTGTCGGTTTGGTGAAGCATCATCCTAGAGTCTCACACCACAGCCCTCCCACCTTATTGTCCATTTGGCATCTCCTCTAGCACAATTCATCCATGGTTGGTCTCGGTCACTCATGACAAGCCACAGGGATAGATGATTCGGGGCTTCTGATTATTCTCTCAAGCCCATAGTGGAAAGAATCACTGCTGAAGGTCAAAAGTTTGGCTCCTCCAAATAACTGGCATCAGAAGCTAATGTAGACACAAAATTGGGGTCCTTGCCCCAACTCCCCTCAGCAGCCTTTTAGAATCTGGATCACCCAGGTACAGCACTGAGCGGACTCAGGATTAGGGGCACTTCAGGAGGATCAAGAGCAGAGAGGGCAGGATGATGAGCAGGGACCCGTGAGGGGGACAAAGGGACAGGCAGTGAGTGGCTTGTTCATCAACTCCCTCATTTCTTCCTCAGTGGCCACTGTGAAGCCCCTAAACAGCACCCAGTTAAGTCACTGGCCCAGATAGAGCCATAGAGGAGGTCTACCAGGTGAGTAACGTGCTAACAGTAAACCTTCCCAGCAGGCACATCTCTAGTTCCAGGACACTTTTCTACTTTCTCTCACTGCCAATTGAAGGCCACAGAGCAACTAGTGCTGCACCGGTCCCAGGAGAAATGCTTTGTAAACCACTAATCAGATAATATCTTCCAATAAAACAGCTAATGCTTTGACTTTTCAAAGCATTTCTGCATCTGGTATCTAACTTTCTCCTCCCAATAATCCTGTGAATCATTTGTTCCACACAAATGTGCTTCAGGCTAGAAAGGCTTCTCAAAAACCATCAATTTCAAGCTTTTATCTTTCCTGGAAATTTGCTGTTTCACCTGAAATCTATTTTAGAGTCACTTACAATAAATTCCCCAATGAAGGTCTCTTTTTGGCTCTTCACTTTGGCCAAGAATGCTTTCTTTTGGGGCAATAGTTCATCGGACAACTCATTTCAAGGCCAAAGGAATGAAGTCTGTCAAAAGAAGACTAATTTTAATGTATAGTTTTATATCCTATTTGCCTACCAATGAATTGCCAAGAGACTGAGCTTTGATTTGTATAGCAAAGCGGCAGCATAGAAACACCTCGGAAAATACATATTTTTAGAGTATGCCTCACTCAGCAACAATAATTCAACCGATATTTCTTGAGTATCTACTCTGAGACAGACTCAGTACCAAAGGTGGAGGAACACAAAGATGAACAAGGTAACCGCAGTCCCGATGGGACTTGCAATCCAACAGGCAAAGAAGTATGCAACCAACCACAGAACAATGCGATGAGAGCAATAGAAACCCCGAGGATGGGTGTGACCAGCCGTGACTAGAGAGGTCAGGGGAGGATTCAGAGTGGAGGTGATGGTGGAACTAGGTCTTAAGAGACGAAAACCTTCTTATAGCCAGAAGAGCCAAAGCAACTGCACAGAAGAAATCAGGAGAAGAGGAAAGCTATGCCAGCCCCATGTGGCTGGAGTGCAGGGTGGGAGCGGGTGTTGGTAAAGCCACAGAGGTCAGCAGGTGGAAAGAGCATGGAGGACCTTGAGTATCATCTGCACGGTATATGAACTTTACCTGAAGGTGACAAGTAGCCCCAGAATGTTTTGAACAAAGGAGTGACTTGGTCAGGTTGAGGTTTAAAAACAGACCTCTCTTGTGGGGTTATGTGGAAAGTCTGGTGACAAAATTCAGAATCCCAAGAGTGGCTGAGAGAATTAACAAAAAGGGGAAAGATTGAGTGCTATTAAAAGGTAGATGTGTTCGTGACCCGCCTGGGCAACGTGGCGAGACCTCATCTCTACAATAAAATCAAAAATTAGCCGGGCGTGGTAGCACACGCCCGTAGTTCCAGCTACTTGGAAGGCTGAGGCAGAAGGATCGCTGGAGCCCAGCAGGTCGAGGCTGCGGTGGCTGGGAGCATGCCACTGCATAGGGCCTGAGACTTAGGTGGACAAATATTTGCAGAAATGGAAAGCAAAATTGAGTTCTCAACCCTCAAAGCCAAGTTCCACCCTGACACGTGGTGACATCCACTGAACTGAGATCACCCACCAAGCCTAGCCCCCAAAAGATGATTCTTGCTCATTGTTGGGCACAACCTGCCACCACCTGAGCACCCTTCTCTGTGTATCCCTCCTCGGAGATACTGTCCTCACTGCACCACTCACCTCCACCCTGGTCCTTTGGCTTTTTCCTCACTTGCCACTGGCCTCAGGCAGTTGGGAAGAGCACTGGATAGCAGTCAAAGCTCCTGAATGCTAGTTTCAGCACTACTGTTCACCTGCCATAGGACCTTGGGCAGATCAAATAACCTCTGAGCCTCAGTTTTCTCATCTATAGGGTAAAAAAATATTTGCCTTGCTTTGCCTCCACAGAGTTGCTGTGAGAGTTAAATGAACTGATGAATGGAAAGTTTCTGCAAACTATAAAATGCTATATTATCAGGCCAGGTGTGGTGGCTCATGCCTGTAATCTTAGCACTTTGGGAGGCCAAGGCAGGAGGATCAGCTGAGCTCAGGAGATCCATACTGTGATGAACCACTGCACTCCAGCCTGGATGACAGCATGAAATTCCAACTCAAAAATAAAATAAAATGCTATAGTATCTAAAATTGTTTTAAAATTAAAAAAACTTTATTAATGCTACATGCAGGTAAGGATGGTTGGGACAATCTCTGGAGTA
This sequence comes from Tarsius wallacei, assembly GCA_963574415.1. Classification (NCBI taxonomy): domain Eukaryota; kingdom Metazoa; phylum Chordata; class Mammalia; order Primates; family Tarsiidae; genus Tarsius; species Tarsius wallacei. The sequence continues at coordinate 14,438 of CAUYQG010129912.1, forward strand.
ATGTAGATGATTTTCTCATTTTCTATACTCTAGCCAAGCACATATGCATGACTGCAGAAATCAACAAAGTCTTTTCATTTAAACAGTTGCCCCTGGGCCTAGATAGAACAAAAGGCAAAGAGGGAAAAAAGTCACCCCTTTTGCTCCCTGCCTGTTGCTCACCCTATGCCTGACACATGTCTTCTCCTGTCCTTGGACTGGGATGTCCACCATGGACTCTCCTGATTCTCAGACCTTTGGACTTGGACTGGATGACACCACCAGTTTTCCTGGGTCTCCAGATTGCAGGTAGTAGATGGTGGGACTTCTTATTCTCCATAACCACGTGACTCAATTCCTCATAGTAAGTAAATAAATGAAAGTAAATAAATAATTTGTTGCCCCAAGACTTACTATGTTGACTCACTTCTCCATCAACACCCCTGCCCCAGGTTCTTGGAAAAGGGAGAAGGAAGGTGGCCAAACGCACGTTCATGGTTCTGCCTGCCGAGTCCACTTATCTCCTCCATGTAGCCCAGCCCTTCTAGACTCTGGGCTCTCCACCCTGCAGAGAGCAGGGACTACATGCTCTGACTTCCATCTCTCTATCTCTTATCACGGTGGCCTCCATTCACACACCCAATCATTGTTTATTTTGCTGCCCTTTTTTTTTTTTAAGGAAGAACTGAAGAGACAAACAACAAGTGTTTGACAAGCAAGTGTGAGAACACAACAGCATGGCAATCTTCTGCTTCCATGGCCACCGTGGCCGTGGAAAGGACATCAGTGCACCACAGGCTCTGGGAGTTGGCTGTAGGCTCTCCTTGGAGTGCTAAGATAACCTCAGATGTGACTGTTCATAGCAGCATTATTCATAATTGCCAAAACTTGGAAGCAACCAAGATTATCTTTCAATAGGTGAACAGATTAGCAAACTGTGGCATATCATACAACGGGAAGAGTATTCAGTGCTAAAAAGAAATGAGCTATTAAGCCATGAAAAGACATGGAGGAAACTTAAAGCCATATTACCAAGTGAAAGAAGCCTGTCTGAAAGGCTACATACTATGATCCCAGCTATATGACATGCTGGAACAGGCAAAACTATGGAGGCAGTAAAAAGATTGGTGGTTGCCAGGAGTTGGGAGTGGGTGGTGGGGAAGAATTAGGGGGTACAGGGAACGTTGAGGACAGTGAAACTAATCTATATGATAAGGGCGAATACATGTCACTATACATTTGTCAAAATCCATAGACTATACAACACAAAGTGTGGACCCAAATGTGAAGTAAATGATGTGTTGATGTTGGTTCATTGATTGTACCAAGAAGACCACACTGGTGCTGGATACTGGAAAATGGGGGAGGCTGTGTGTCCAGAGTTAGGAGTATGTGGGAGCTCTCTGTACTTTCCACTCAATTTTGACGTGAATCTAATACTGCTCTAAAAAATAAAATCCATTCACTTAAAAACGTTAAATCTTCACTTCCAGTTCCAGAACAACACGGAGTCGACACATCTCTTCCTATTCTTCCCACTAAGCACAATAAAAATTCCCTGACAATATATGTAAAACAAACATAAGATTCTAAAAGGTGGAAAGAAGGCAGACTGGCGAGGGACCTCAGGACCTGAAGAACAACACAGAAATGAGTTCTCTGAGTTTTCTTTGTGCCTCATATATCCTAGACTGGGTGATGGAGAAGCCAGAACCCAAGAAACACCCCTGGTTGCACACAAACAAACAGAAGAGGCCCTCCGAGGGCCTGGTTTCTTTATCTTAAGGACCAGGAGAAGAGCAGCCTAGACATACAGAAGACTTTTAGACAATAACTGCCCTACCCCCACCTGTGGACACCAAGGGGAAATCCTAGATCTCCACCCTGTCCCGGCTATAATGAAGCACCTCAAACCTCCACGAGAGTGGTGTCCGGGAAGGCCAAGTGCAGAGCTAGACTTTCACCTTTGTCTGACAGTTATCAGTTCCCCTGGCCCGTAAGGTCACTGAAGGACACAAAGGAAGCAGTCCCCACTCCCAACCAGAGATATCAGTGGAGGCCTATTGGGGAGCCGGAACTCCCACCTCTGACCCCAGGTTCCTCTCCCCCTCTTAAGTGTCAGCAGATGCCAACTGGGGAATCTGAACTCCCACCCACACCTGGCAGTAACAAGGTAGTGCCTCCCTGCCCTTCCAGCACAATGTCAGAGGAAGCCTGCTTAAACAGAATTAAAATGAGGTCCAGAGCCTCATAGTATAATACTCAAAATGTCCAGAACACAATAAAAGATCACTAGTCATACCAAGAACCAGTAAACTCTCAGCTTGAATGAGAAAACACAATCAACAGCTGATAGCACCGAGATGAAACAGATGTTGGAATTATTTGAGAAGGATTTTTAAGCAGTCATCCTACAAATCCAACAAAGCAATTACAAACATACTCGAAATTACTAAAAAGGATAGAAAGTCTCAGCAAAGAGATGGGAGAAGCAAGTGGAAATTTTAGAAATAAAAAATACAATAACAGGCCAGGTACAGTGGCTCATATCTGTAATCCCAGCACTCGAGGAGGCCGAGGGGAGAGGATTTCTTGAGTCCAGAAGTTCAAGACCAGCCTGGGCAACATAGCGAGACCTCATCTCTACTAAAAATTTTAAAAAGTTAGTCAAGTGTGGTGGCACACACCTGTAATCCCAGCTACTCAGGAGGCTGAGGTGAAAGGATTGCCTGAGCCCATGAGTTTGAGGTTTTGGTGAGCCATGATTGTGCTACTGCACTTTAGCCTGGA